>BGPT01002028.1:85521-95944 GCA_003297045.1 Symbiodinium sp. clade C Y103 | reverse complement strand
CGACTCCTCCAGACTCGCCCACGCATCTGTGAGTGTCAAAAAGGAACATCACGTCTGCTGAACCTTGTGTATATCTGTGTATGCTCTGAAGCTTCCTGGACAGCCTATTGCTTGGTGTGGATGCCTGAACTCGCGCCGGAAAAGAGTGGGAAGATTTGCATTCGTGGTGCTGCCGGCAGCACCCGTGGGATTTTGAGATTCCAGGTCCTGGTTTTCTGGTCCATCCTGTTTGGCAGGGCCGGCAACCTCTGCTTGGGGGTCAGATTGCCGAAGGACTTGGGAAATTTTCTCGAGAATCTGTTTATCTATCTGCTCTTGGGCCCGGCTCTCCTTCAACATCTCGAGAGCTTGCTGCAGATGCATTGAGGCCGAGGCGGCCGAGGGGATGGGGGAACCTTGGATGCTCGGTGCCACGGACGACAGCGCCTGCGTGCTCACTGATGATGACCATGATGGTACCTTTTTGTCGCTTCGCTGATCTATGTGATTTTGCGAGCTTCTCAAAGGCCTCTGATTCTCAGCCTCTGAATACATGCTCTGAATACATGCTGCATGTCAGGAAGCCAAAAAAACTGATGACTTTGGGAATCTTGAAGCAAGGCATCCACAAAAAGTCACAAAGCCAGAATAAATCTATTGGACCGGCCAATATAAGACGGAGGCTAAGGCCTCCATTCATGGAAAAAACAACGAACAAATCTCTGTGCTTGGTTTGGATGTACCATTGAAGCACAAACACAGGCTGCAAATGTGAGTCTCAGCAGAGCCAAGAGTCCGGGAAGAAAACGAAGTCTTGCATCGAGCAGAAGCAGAACCTCAGTTCTTGTCGCTTGTGTGTACGCGTGTCTCAGTCAATATGTTCGTCCTGGAACCAAATGTAACCTCCTTGAAGACTTCAAGGCATGTTTCAGCTGCATTTCTGGCCATTCCGGGTGGCTCTGAGTCCCCCAGCACTCCAGGGTCGGAAGGAAGAAGGAAACGCCCAAAAGTGTTTCGAACCAACGGCTGCNCTGGCCATTCCGGGTGGCTCTGAGTCCCCCAGCACTCCAGGGTCGGAAGGAAGAAGGAAACGCCCAAAAGTGTTTCGAACCAACGGCTGCATGGACCGTGTCAAGTGATGTCAATTTCGATGGGAGAAAACAGAAAACTTGGCTTCACAAAGTCTTCCCTGATTGGAAGTTGGAAGTTATTGGATGTTGTTGGATGTTGTTGGATGTTAAGGGCCAAATCCTAGATCATTTCACGCCACTCACAGGTCTGGCTGCGCCTCCCCCGAGTTTCTGCTGATCATCAACGGAGGGATAGTTGGTTTGGATCTNAGGGCCAAATCCTAGATCATTTCACGCCACTCACAGGTCTGGCTGCGCCTCCCCCGAGTTTCTGCTGATCATCAACGGAGGGATAGTTGGTTTGGATCTGGAAATCAAATGAAATCAACCTCTGCGTTCTGGCTGGTTGTGATANCACCTTTTTCGGCCCTCAAAAGTTCCATTCTGTGCAGGACTTTGCCGTCATCACTCTGTGGGAAATGGGACTCAACCAAGTTGCTGAGAAACTCAGCGACAAAGAGTGAAACCTGTGCTCTATGAGGGCCATCGGTCGTGTCCCATCCACAAGCTGGAGGCTCAAGAACAGGTTGAGGATGCATCAACGATGTCACGGGTTAACAAGTCAAGGTCGGGACGTGCCCACAAACATTGGTATCATTCGCTGCCCCATTTTCG
Source organism: Symbiodinium sp. clade C Y103 (assembly GCA_003297045.1). Taxonomy (NCBI): domain Eukaryota; class Dinophyceae; order Suessiales; family Symbiodiniaceae; genus Cladocopium; species Cladocopium sp. clade C. The sequence continues at coordinate 94,220 of BGPT01002028.1, read as the reverse complement.
AGCTGCGAAAATCCACTAGATGGCCAAGGTACTCAGAACAGTACCTGGAAGTGCCATTCACTGCCATTCCTGCAACAAAAGCGAACATGGAAACTTTGAAGCACAGAGCCAGAGATTGTTCCGTTCGGTCCGAAATGATTTTTGCACAGAGCTGAGACACGCTGATATGTTCGTGACTGGCTTGATTCCAACATGTTCAAACTTTCATTCTCTCCAGAGGGAAGTCGATACAGATGTGGTTCAGGAACCCACCTGCTGAGGAATCCTACAGCTGTGGGAACCAACTAAAACTAGAATTCCAGCATTATCCAGCAAACATCGCATCTTGCNCAGATGTGGTTCAGGAACCCACCTGCTGAGGAATCCTACAGCTGTGGGAACCAACTAAAACTAGAATTCCAGCATTATCCAGCAAACATCGCATCTTGCATGGTGCATCCGATAATTTGGATGACTTTGTATTCAAAACTGGGTTAGTGTCATTGCCAGCAGTCCTTCATGGCAACTCTTCTAGCATCTGATCTGCCAAACTTTTTTTNCGATAATTTGGATGACTTTGTATTCAAAACTGGGTTAGTGTCATTGCCAGCAGTCCTTCATGGCAACTCTTCTAGCATCTGATCTGCCAAACTTTTTTTGGCAAACTTCCGATACCTTGCTTGCCACGGCGGACTCTGAAGCATGACAAACATTGTGAAGGTGAAACGCCGATTCCGCATATGTGACAGAGGCAGTCTAGTCACAGCATCTGACAATTATGTAAGCTACTGACCAAACATGGGCAGGTTGGAAGGCTTGCTTTCATAGCTACTTCAAGATATTGCCTTTTGGTGAAACAATCTCTCAATCCTTTTGGTTCCCTCGAAATTGCAGCCACAACTACCCGCTCACCGGGTGCCCAGCATTTGTGCGCATACCACACTGCAGGCTTCCCATTAGACATTTTCACTTTGAAGTCGCCTTGAAGAGAAGTTGTGACTGAACTCTGCAACGTTCACAGAATCCGTGAAACTCCATGTTATATTGAAAGCTTGGTCCTTCTAGGTATCCCAGAAAGCCACATCTCCCCTGGGTTTCACTATGCGCTCAAAGCATTTCAAAGTTCTCATGTCAGTCTAGTCACAGCAGTGACGNGTCCTTCTAGGTATCCCAGAAAGCCACATCTCCCCTGGGTTTCACTATGCGCTCAAAGCATTTCAAAGTTCTCATGTCAGTCTAGTCACAGCAGTGACGCTGATTTCACGCATGCAACATTTCAGTCACTGTCTGAATCCCATGAATCTTGGACCAGTTGCCATCCAGTAGTTTCGGAAGGTGGCAAGGCTACCAGAGCGTGCGCACCACGTGACGGTCACCAACACTAGTAAGACGTTCGATCACACCTTGCTGCCCGAAAACCACTAGGAACTTGGGAAAACTCATGCAGATTCTACGGATTTCATCAGGACTGCCGGGCTGCTTCTGCGATCGTGCAATCGACATCAAGGTGTTCTTAGCTTTTCAAATCGTCTACCCTAGACAGTGTTTCAAGAGATAGTCTATCAAGTTCCAAGGGCGAAANTTGATTTCACCCTATGGAAACTGCGCAAAAGCTGCAAAAGGCTTTTGAATCTCCCAAAACTATCCAAATTTGGATCCCTAACTTTGGTGTGCTGTGACCATCTCTGATAGCTACTGATTCCACCCAAACCNTTTTGAATCTCCCAAAACTATCCAAATTTGGATCCCTAACTTTGGTGTGCTGTGACCATCTCTGATAGCTACTGATTCCACCCAAACCCCAAGCCGTCATGTCATGACGAGAAGCAGCGGGGCCAAGCGCTTCGGAGTTGGTTGGGCTTCACCACCACTGGATCATCTGCCAGGACACTTCGAAGAAAATGCAACGTTGGAAAATCTTCAAATATCTTTCAGTTACAGCAGACTGGTGGCATATCTTAGGCTTTATCATATCTTACGAGTATCATATACGTATATGTACATGTTAAATATATATATATATGTGTGTATATGTGTGTGTGTATATGTGTATGTATATGTATATATATATATTATATATAGACTATAGACAAATGCGCACACCAGATCCGTCAATGTGGCAAAATGTGTCGACAAAAACACCTAGGAAGGAGTAAGGACGCGTCCACCATTTTTCGACATGTCTAAACAAATCTGAACATGAAACCTCTGGAACTGTAGGTGTGTTTCCGAGATTTTCTGATTCCATCCATAAGATCTGGAAATCATCACGTCCGTGCCCATGTTCCAACGAACAGATGCGCACCGACATGGTCGAAGCCAATGACTTCCGCCACTTCTTGTCTCCGGGTGTTGAAGATCCTGTCTCCAACACTGACAGCCTTCCGGCAATTCTTGGCGTAGAAAATCTCAGCCAGGCAGGACGAGTGCGGAAGAGCAGGACATGTTGGAAATGTCGTCAGCCAAGACTGATCCAGACCTATCATCCAGACCTATCATCCAGACCTATCATCCAGACCTATCAGCCTCATGTTGAGTCTTACACAGTCTTTCTATGTAAGCTATGTCATAATTACAAGTACTACTGTATCTGATCCTTGTCACCACTCCGTACAAGTGAGTCCAATTGTGTGCAGTTGCATGGAATTCATACATGGACAACAACGCCAAATGGCACAATGATCTGNTCACCACTCCGTACAAGTGAGTCCAATTGTGTGCAGTTGCATGGAATTCATACATGGACAACAACGCCAAATGGCACAATGATCTGCCAACATGGGGCAAAGGCTAAGACAGAAAAGGCGATACCAAGTCCAACTGGCCGACACCAGCATTCCTCCCCGCAGTGCTTGATGGTGCTTGATGGTGTTTGTATTTTTGTGTGACTACAATATCATGTGAATGTTAAATTGGCAACGGACTCAGAAGTCAAGCCCTCTCCTAGTTCTCCTACAAAGTATCCAACGGATCTGCACCAGCACATTGGAAGACTTTGCGAATGAGTTGTTCGATGTTGTTTGGACATCCGGAGGTTCCGGAGCTCAAATTCCGCGGAACAAGCCACTTGGGACCACCATGTTCAATTGATGAAACCATAGTAGTCGAAGCATGCTGCTTCGCCTTTGTTNATCTATCTTTGCCATTCTACCCCTTTCGCGTCTGCTCCTTGTTTTCGCACATTGAGAATGACTTTGGCAAGAAGTTCTTATCTCACGATTGAAACGACTTAAGGATGACTTCCATTTAGTTTAGTTTCCGCCAAACTTGCAACGCAAATCAACATATTGCCAAAGAATGCTACAGAATCCCAGGCCTGACTTTGTCGGTCAGTCAAAGGCCTGTCAAGATTCTGCCAGGTGAACTTAAGATAAGACTGATTCTATACTTGATACATAATGGTAAGTAGATGATGGATAAATAACAAAAACCATGATCGTATAAAGATTACGAAAGAATAATATTGATTGTACAATTTCACACCTTCGCACAAAATTTGCCACACAGGTGCCATAGGCTGTCAAAGAATGATATAGAAAACCCCATGCCGCATGCCTGTATAGAGACTTGGCCGCGTACCCAAAGGCCTGCCCAGATTCTGCCGGTTGAACTTGAGATAAGAATGATTCTGCCGCTTGAACTTCAGAGAAAACTGTTCTGCTTAGCATTGTTTCGGCTTCTGGTTGAATGTATACGGAAAGAAAAAACGTCACAGCGGCTCTTTGGTCTTTTTGATCTTTGCCAGTTGCATCGAAACTTCAGAACTGCTTCGGAGCTCTGTTCTCAGGTAAAATGCGGAAAATACATCGTCCACCCTCATGCCTGCCCAAGCATCTATACTATACAGTCTATACAGCATCAAATCCGGCTGATGCAACCCTCTCACTGTGGGGGGGTTCTGGAGGTTCCGGAGCTCAAATTCCGCGGAACAAGCCACTTGGGACCACCATGTTCAATTGATGAAACCATAGTAGTCGAAGCATGCTGCTTCGCCTTTGTTGGCATGGGAACATGAAGTGCCTTCCTCGCGAAGCCAGCACTTGCTTTGACACCTCATGTGCACAAATCCCACACACCAGGAGCGACGATCGCACATGGCGTGACACCCGGAGACACTTGTTCGTCCAATATAGCCATCACTGTCCTGCATGCTGTTGGGATTCCAGCAGTTCCATCCTTCATTGCGAGGATAATAACCAGCGGTTCTGGCCAAGCTTTCTTCGGTGCCGTTGATGGAAGAGCTGTTGGTGCCCTCTGCCTCCTCAACCTCCACTTTGGGCTTGGGCAAGCTCTTGCTGCCACGAAGCCCAAACGATCTAGTAGTATGTCCATATGAAAAGCATCTCTCAAGGTAGCTGAACTCTTTGTAGTTGTAGCACTTCTGCGATTGCGGGGAGCAGAACTCAGTGGAGCAATAAGTGCAGCACGCTGCAGTGGGGTTAACATCTGCCTTGCATTGGTAGTAGTAGTACTTGCCCTTGTGATCATAGCAGGTACCACTTTTTGGGGAGCAGAATGCGGTGTAGCAGCCATCGCAGCACCCTGAATGAGGCCAGGACGACTTCAATCCACTGGAACTGTTGGTGCTTGAAGCATTCGAAGTGCTTGCTGCATCGGCACCTGACTTCTCGAGTTGCTGAGGCAGCTCTGGAACAGCTGATGCCAATCCGCACAGCAGCACCACCACCAAAACATGGCATGGCAGCATCTTGCAGATGGAAAGGTTGCAGAAGCAATCCAAAGCTGTCCGCTGGAAGTGGCTTTCCGTTCAAAACAAATTCTTCGAGCCAAAAAAGAAAACAAATGAAACTGTCACAGCAGAAACTACACTACAACACATGTAGAATGGTGCATCTATCTTTGCCATTCTACCCCTTTCGCGTCTGCTCCTTGTTTTCGCACATTGAGAATGACTTTGGCAAGAAGTTCTTATCTCACGATTGAAACGACTNATCTATCTTTGCCATTCTACCCCTTTCGCGTCTGCTCCTTGTTTTCGCACATTGAGAATGACTTTGGCAAGAAGTTCTTATCTCACGATTGAAACGACTCAAGGATGACTTCCATTTAGTTTAGTTTCCGCCAAACTTGCAACGCAAATCAACAGATTGCCAAAGAATGCTACAGAATCCCAGGCCTCATAGAGACTTTGTCGGTCAGTCAAAGGCCTGTCAAGATTCTGCCAGGCGACAGGTGGCTACAGCTGAGATCATTATATCGCTGATTTGACAAAGATGTAAGATGTAAGAAACCATCTGAAAATTCCACTATTTCCTGAGTTCCANTATCGCTGATTTGACAAAGATGTAAGATGTAAGAAACCATCTGAAAATTCCACTATTTCCTGAGTTCCACGCTCGTTCAAAAATTGGTCGAGGCATTGCACACCTTGCAGTTTGCATTTTGAACATGATTAACAAGTGAAACACAAGGAGTTGAATTTCTCTGGGACAGGAAGTTTTTGAAGCTGGGAGCCTGACAGAGGCACGTTGGCCTCAAAGACTGGAAGCTGGCAGTTGCCCCTTTCGCAATCCAGTTGCTCCGCAATCTGCTGTGCCAGCTGTGAGAGAAACAAATTTTGGACAGTGGGCGGCATACGCCTCAAACAGACAAGAACAGCAGGCGAGTATCAGACAAAGCGATGTTGACATCCATTGAACAAACCATTTCAAATATTCGGCCAAGAAGCATCCATGCGTCCAGTTTGGCATTTACCCACCATGTACANCATCCATTGAACAAACCATTTCAAATATTCGGCCAAGAAGCATCCATGCGTCCAGTTTGGCATTTACCCACCATGTACATGGGCGCCGATCATGCGCCATCAACATCATGACGAATGTTTCAGGTTGTGTGCAGTAATTTATTTACTGCACTTCTTCGCAGGCTGATATCCAGCTCTTCTAGATAACGATACAAAACAACCCAATCAAGGGGAAAAAAATCGGCTTAGCCTATTTGGGTAGGTCTTGCAACCACCTCTACATAGCCACTAGTCAGCGTATGCCGCGGTGATTTGCAACTGGATGAATCGTGTTTTGTGTTTTGCAAAGTTGGACAAGCGGAAAGAGCCCACTGCAGCAATGCATGCGACCCTTTGTTTCAATTCATGGTTCAACTGTGCGATATCTTGCAATTTGGCAAGGTCAGTGGGGGAAGATATCCCAAAAGGTCCATGACCCATTTTCAAGTACATATCAAGCAAGCAAACATGTTTGTAGAATAAACAATGGAGATCCCATGTGTCTGCTGAACGTGAAATTTTTGCACCTATGGACAGCTGTAATTTATTCCTCGCATGAAATGTTATTTGGCAAAATACGATGAGATTTCGGTCATGTTCATTGCATTTCTTTGCACTGCCAGAACATCCAATTACATCGTTCTACGTCGGACTTTCAATCTTAGTTACCGCGGGTTATCGCAAACGCAAATTAGAAACAAAGTTAAACAAGGGGGGGCCTGAGAACCCAAAAGCAAAACGACAGCAAGCAAGTCGGATTGATGATTGGTTGCTGGCACCTCTTTTCCTCCCTTTCCCACCAACNAGTCTACGCCGGTGGCCCAACTCTCCATGAAAGTAGACGACAATGTGGCCAGAAAGGAAGCAGAAGGGAGGAGACGAGAAGATAAAACACACGAAAATACAATGATAAAGGATGGTGATAGAATATGATGATGATGATGATGATGATGATGATGATGATGATGATGGTGATGATGATGATGATGATGATGATGACGATGAACATGATCATGAAGATGAGAAGATAAGAAGATGAGAAGATGAGAAGATGAGAAAATGAGAAGATGAAAAGATGAAAAGATGAAAACATGAAAATGAACGAGGTCTGACGTAGGTCAAATGTCATAATATTTGCGTAATTTGAAGTTTTTTGTAAAGCAGGAAATTCGCTCCAGGGTTGGTACCTGAGTGAAAGTCAGAGTGACACGAGATGCTGGAGGTTTTCCAGAAAAAAATTGAAACGCAGATGCCTCTACACGGAGAAGCCTTACACGCAAAACTTTTGCACAGAGCAGCCTTTGCACACAGACGCTTTTACACTCAGATGTTNAGAAGCCTTACACGCAAAACTTTTGCACAGAGCAGCCTTTGCACACAGACGCTTTTACACTCAGATGTTTTTGCATGCAGAGACTTTGATACACAAGAGATTTTACCCACAGAAGCTTTTACCTCGTGCACAGAAACTTTTACACACAGAAGCTTTTACACAGAGACTCCCTGCCACAAAACACTTTACTCATAGAGAAATTCTTACACAGAGGGGCCTTTACACAGAGCACCTGAACTTTTACACACAGAATTTTTTACACAGAGAAACTTTTACACACAGAACCTTCTGCACACAGAGGCTTTTACACAGAAGCTTTTACACACGCATATTTTTTTCACAGAGCAGGCTCGCTCATCTCCACCGGCTTCTTCTCCCCGCCCATTTCCATCCATTCCCTTGCGCTCACGCCGTCCTCAGCCGTCCGCGCAGCCAAGCTCGCTCATCCCCCAACCCATTTCCATCCATTCCCTTGCGCCCGCGCCGGCCCAAGCCGCCCGCACAGCCACGCCGCCGCGCAGCCAAGCTTGCTCATCCCCTTCCCCTGCACCAACACCGTCAGCAGCCGTCCGCACATCATAGCTTGCTCATTCACCGAATTCTTCTCCCCCCTTTCAATCCATGTCCTTCGCCGTCCGCCCGCACCGTCTGCAGCTGCCCGCGCGTCGAAGCTCAGGCCTCCCCAGCGGCTCCTTGTCCCCACCCATGTCCATCCATTCCCTTGCGCCCACGCGGTCCACAGCATCCAAGCTCGCTCAGCTCCACCCGATTTCTTTTCCCATCCATTTCCATCCAGTCCCTTGCGCGCACACACCGTCCGCAGCCTTCCGCGCATCCAAGCTCGCTCATCCTCACCGGGCCCTTCTCCCCCACCCAACCATCTCCATCCATGCCCTTGCGCCCGCGCCGTCGCAGCGGCTCCTTCTTCCCACTCATTGCCACCCACTCCCTTGAATCCACGCCGTCCGCAGCCGTCCGCGCATCCAAGCTCGCTCATCCCCAGCGGCTCCTTCTCCCCACCCATTTCCACCCACTCCCTTGCACCCACGCCGTCCNCTCATCCCCAGCGGCTCCTTCTCCCCACCCATTTCCACCCACTCCCTTGCACCCACGCCGTCCGCAGCCGTCCGCGCATCCAAGCTCGCTCATCCCCAGTGGCTCCGTCTCCCTACCCATTTCCACCCATGCCATCCGCAGCCGTCCACGCATCCAAGCTCGCTCAGCCCGAGCGGCTCCTTCTCCCTACCCATTTCCACACACTCTCTTTCCCTTCCTTTCCCTTTCTCCCTTCCTTTCCCTTCCCTTCCCGTTCCTTGCCTTTCCTTTCCCTTCCTTTCCCTTCGTGTCCCTTCCTTTCCCTTCCTTTCCCTTCCTTTCCCTTCCTTTCCCTTCCTTTCCCTTCCTTTCCCTTCCTTTCCNCTCCCTTGCAGCCACACCGTCCGCACACCACCGTTCAAATCAGCTCGCTCCCCACGCGGTTAAGGAAATTAAACGAGAACCCAAGCATCGAAGATGCTTCTGGGAAAAACAAAAACAACCCGCAAAACAAGGGGGGGCCTGAGAACCCAAAAGCAAAACGACAGCAAGCAAATCGGAGTAATAATTGGTTTGTGTACTTCCCTTTCGCTCCTTGCCAACATC
>BGPT01002028.1:59761-72261 GCA_003297045.1 Symbiodinium sp. clade C Y103 | reverse complement strand
AACACCTTTTTTTGAGGGCCGGGCTAGGCACAGCTGCCGGCGTTCACTAACGGAGACACACTCCTCGTTGCCTGAAGTCGCAAGGTGTCCCTGATACGAGTACGGTGGGAAAGTCAGACTGTTTTGGTTTTCACCCCATTCACTTCAGATATCTTAAGATACTAAGATACCAGGATGAACCTGAATAAGATTGGTCTGACTCTATGCTTCTACAATTGACCTATGGAAAATGAATTCAGAATCCTTCGCGAAAATCAACCCCCTTTTTTGTCAAAAGACCTCTGCTGGGGCCCTCTGGGCTGCCGCGCTTTCCAATGCTGTCTCAAGGACCACCTGAACCTAGACACTGGTGGCAACTTCTTGGCTGAGCCTGTTGAATAAACCCTTATCGACTGCGGAGTGTTCCATGTTCCTAAACAAAATCGATTGGTTTGGCCTCATCATCAAGCACGCCAGACTTCACGCAATCCCAAATCCTGCCGAAACATCTCTGGGGAATTGCCGGAATTGCCTATTCATGGCCCGTCAAGAAACTGTCCAAAGCATAGGTCCCCATGTTTCAGTCCTCTCCATGATCTCATTGAAGAAAGCCGCGAGCACCTTTGAAGAAACAAAGCGACATCATCCACCATGTTAGAGGTTTCCACCAAGCAGCCCCTTGACATACTGAATTTCTTGATCCAGGGGGTCCATATCCACCATGATGGCCTTCTCTTCACAATCCTCCAGGTCATCTTTTCTGTGACGCGAAACGTCCACCAAGCTCCTGAAAAGTTGAGCCACATTGCCAGCATGCATTCCATACCAAATATACAGAGTCTACCTCCATCTCTACTAAGTGTGTACATAGCATCTATGCATTATAGGCATAGGTGTATGTATATATATAATTTTTAAATACACTGTATGATATCATATGCAATATCCATATGGGTACTGTTCTGAGTCTATGCCCACAAAGTGGCTCCTTAGAAGTTCTTGGCGCGCTTCCAAAACAGCCTGCAGAGCCAACATTAAAGAGACTGCCACTTCGTTCTACTAGTCGACTGATAAAAATCCTCATCACCATCATCACCATCATCCTCCTCATCCTTCTTTATTCTCATCCATAGCAGATAGCCCATAGCCCGTACCCATCACTCAACCACTGTTCAATTGAAAATGCATGACATCCTGTTTTTCAACACTATCCCATTTTTGAATAGGCAATAGCTGCTCAATATGCGGAATTCCTCGCGACTAAAGTCTGACACAAAGTGCCCCACCTGGACAGATAGGATCTGATTCTGGGAAAGAAGCTGATTCCTTGGACCAGATTGCGCCGCTGTTTGCAGCACCAAGTGTGTTAAGCGTCCGCATAATACGGTTCTAATGTCGCACGATTCAGAATACACGCTTCAGACAATGCGCATTCGTGTGGTACCTGGTGCACTTTCGCATGCTTTGCTCTCTTTCCTTTTTTTGGGTTTTTTTCCCGATCTAGCACTTGCTGCAGCTGTTGTTTTAAATGGTTTGCAAGGTTTGCGAAGTGTACTTTCGGCACAGTTTGCATTTGCTCCGTGTTTTGCACAGTTTGCACCGTTCACCCTCTTATTTGACAGCTTGCACCTCTTGCCCGTGTTTGCGCGTTTTGCTTTATGCTGCTTTATGCTACTTTGTAATGCTTGATGACACTTTATCTACATATTCTTTATCTATTTTTATCTCGTGTAGAATAGAATGTGTATCTTGGAAGTGCCAACAGACCCAATGCTCCAAGACTTGGTACTTGATGGCTCGCCGAAGACGACGCGCTTGGAGCATCATTTGGATGCCTCGCAGGTCATGACAGATCGCTATGGCCGCTATGGCCATTGTCAGTCATGGACATCTCCAGTGCCATGTCTCGCCTGAGGCAATGAGGTAAGTGACTCCTATCGTCAGGCAGCTGAGAACGACCACAACGGCCAAGAAGCGTTGTTGTCGCCAGCCTGAGTCCACAAGGTACCACCTTTCTTTTCGTTGTGGATGTTCTGAGTCATGCTGGACCGCAATTAGTCGAGGGAACACACCGCCGACCTTTTTTGGATCTCACGGCCAAATTCATGATCAGCAAGCACATTTCTTGACGTTCTGGCTGATTTAACTCATCTGGAATCCATGGAAGAACCTGAAGCCTCCAGTCAGCGACTCAGGGCAGTGCTAAACCAACGATGTGCATCATGAGACAACCTTTGCAGGCAGGAAAGTCCCGAGAAAAGGCAAAGGCCGCTGAAATCTGTATTTCATAACACCTGTCATCCAGGTGCATCTGCATGTGCATCCTGAGATATCTTCAGATATCTTCAGATATCTTCAGATATCTTCAGTATCAATTCCAAGCCTTTTCAAGACTTTTTAAGACTTTTCAAGTCCAACACGGCTCTGTCGAGGGCGGAGCTGTGAGCCAGGATCTTGGTGGTCAAGAGTCCACGCAACTGAAAGCTGTATGGGTGGCCAATGGTGGTGTTCTTAGAACATCTGTTGCTCAAAAAGGGCTAAGATTGGCTAAGAACAGATTGCTGCAACCCCAATTTTGGAGACCTTCCACCACAAGGGGCTGATGATCTGGCTTTTGTGTAATCAGATTGATGATGAAGCTGTTATCGCTGTTATCATCTTTAGCCCCAACGTCGAGAGTTCCTGAAGAAGTGCTCAGTTCACATTGAGGAGACATCATGGTAGCAGAGTCGGAAGCACCTTCCCTCCAGGTCTCCTTGGAGCGGGACCTGGGACGACTGGGTCAGATGGCTGTGCCGAGTGGAGCTGTTGAAGTCAGATTCCCATACGGACAACGCCTTGACAACGCCTTGCGGATGAGCTTCCGACGCGGTGGCATTCTGCTCCACCTCGTGGCATGATTTCACTGTGAACCACTGTTCTTCTCTTGGAGTTTTCAGAGACATCTGGAAGGTGTAGGATGGTGTCGGAGTCCCAAGGAATTCTATGGATTCTCCAAACCTAGTCCAGCCAAGGTGCAGGGCTGGCGCTGTCTTCGGCTCCCGTAATACGGGCGGCTGAGACCTATCGACCAGACAGGCGCTACCCACTATAGTGCCTTCAAAGCTTGAACACCCACCCGATCTCCAGTATTCTTAAGTATTCTTAAGTATTCTTACGTCCGTCAGATTCTTCTCATCTGCCTTCTGGCAAGGTGGGAATGTGCAGCAAATGTTCACAGGGGCTATCCCTTCTCCTGTCTGGCGGCCTCTAGTGCATTGAATCCACTCCAGACCACGAAGACCTTGAACCAGCACAGCACACGGTGTGAAAACACTTGTTGGGGACAGCTTCCGTCAAAGTGTAGGTCCGGTCTTTTCCTGGTTTAGTTTAGCAGATGTTCAACCCAAGTCGATTCTTTTGCTTCCCAAGCAATATGCAGCTATGATTGCTCTTGACTCCTGAAAGAATCTCGCTGGATGTTTGGGCTAGGCCGAAGCCATTGGTTTGCCTACTCGTGGTTTTCTCTGTGTTCGAGCGAGCTTGGACCCAAGGTGGATGGAATTACTCGCAGTCTGTGCTGCCAAGGTGCTTTCACTATAGATGGAAGCGCACGGCACCTCGCCTCCAAGCAATGACACTTTTGAAATCATAAAATGATCATGAAGGGATCTGACATGTTTTTCCATTTCAAACTTGACAACGAATCTGCAATATAGGATCAAATCCAAAATGATCCAAGCTTGTGTTCTGCTATGCTGAGTCTTGCTGGTTCTGGTCCTGATCTCTCAGATCTCTCGTTCTAAGCTTCTTGCCATGGAGGTGGCGCTGACACGGGCTCCTTTGAGCCCTACTGCGAAACACTCCGAGTAGCACTGCGAGCAACACCCCAATGCTTGCAGTCTCTGGTCTGCCCTTTTCTCATGGGGACCGCTATACCATGCGCAGTGCAGCGGCGCAGCGCATGTTTTCACTCCAACTCTGTTGGTTTGACATCAGTGCCATGACGCGATTCTGCACTCGGTCTGGGGCTGTGGGGTGCCAGACAGCCCATCGGATGGCTGTCTACTGGCCTCGAAACTCCACCAGGCATGTGGGGAGGGGCCGTTGTGGGCAGTCCCTAAAAATTGAATGAGAATTCGGAATGGAACGGCAGATGACTTGAAAGCAAAGGTTGTTCAACAGTTGTTCACGGTTTTTTAGTCTATCAAAAGGGTCACTTTACACGGCCCCTAGCGGCTGTTGCCGATGGTAGTTGATGCAGCCTCGGAGAGGATTCGCACGCGCTCTGCAAATCAGGCGTGGTTGCTGCTTCTTGCAAAAAAGTGGCATGTCTCCTTGACTTCAGAAATCTCGTAAATCTACTTGGGTGACGCTAGTGGATTTTCATGGATTTTGCTGTGTTAAGACGCCAAGCAGGCTTGAGGCAGCTGAAAGTAGCTGTTTATACGCCACCTTCCACGCCTGCGGCCAAGAAAGCTGCTGGAGCTAGGCCAGCCGCTCGTCTAGAAAATTTACATCTGCCAGAGATCCTGGGATTAGATCAGGGTCACGGGAGATCTGGCACTGAGCCGGTGATCTGAGACGGTCACCGGTGAATTTGGACACAGAGCCCTGGAAGCAGCCTGCACTCTGACAACTAGGCCAGGCAGCTTCAAGACTGTGACGCCAAGATGCTCGCTCTACGGACCCAGCAAGCATCAGATTGGACGATTGCGTCCAAATCTCAGGCAAAACAAAGCTCAAAAGCCTTTGCGAAGTTCGGTTGTAGTTTATTGTAGTTGTATATTATTGTAGACTGCATGTCTATATGTAATATTTTTGTCATCAACACACAGTCTCAAGGCATTTCTGGGTGAATCGGAGTCACCTTGACTCATGGAATGCAAGATGGCCCAATTGTGCTCTGATTGAAATGCAAAAGAAACTGCCAGTCACTGAAACTGTCAGCTTCATGCGGGCTTGCCAGCCTGGGCAGGGCGCATATGGTGAGAAATCGAGCCTGCTAACTAGCCTAATACCGAAGTCTCAAGTTTTTCACTTTGATCTCACTCATACTTATACAATCTCATACTGTGTAGGCATATACGCATAGCATCACCTGGACTATACAAATCCTTCCTGTGACTTGGTCTGACTTGCTACGGCTGCGCAAGCAATTGTTCCTCCACGCCTTCACCTTTGCGTCGTGCATCTCTTGCAAAACCTGCCACTTTCTAGCGCGTTCCTGGAGAGAGACTATGTCAAAGTGATTCAAAATGTGTCAAAGATTTAAGGCACAAAGGAAACAAGCAACAGAGCCACAAAAACAAAGCAAAGCTTTGGGGAAAGTAAACTGAACTCATCTTGAATCCAAACTCTCAGTCGACCACAATCACCACTGATTCAGTCCTGCTCTCGTCGGCCTTCCTCCTCCTCATCAGCACGATGCTTCGCTGAGCACTCATCGAAGAGCTGAGGATCAGCCTCCAGCAGTGTGCAATGAGCTCATTGGTTCCACAGAAATTGCAACAAACAACCTGTCACCTTCGGTGCTTGTTTCATTTCAGGGACAAGTCTATCGGTCTATGCCTCCATCAACAGTTTCAGCACGTTGAAGGTCAGTCCGTGCACCTCATTTGCAGCCAGCTGGATACGAACCTACAGTTGAGCCTAAGATTGATAGTCTGTGACTTCCTGGAACTTCGTGGCATCTTGAGTGGCTGATGGCCATGAGTGCCCCACAGCACTGTTCCAATGCTGCTTGGAGTTCTTGTACAGGGCACAGATGATGATCGGGAATAGCTCCTGCAAATGAGCTGTATACCAACTGTAGTGTATTTCCATTCAATTCCGCATGGTACCCCTTATGATATGAATGCTGTGGCATGGTTCCTAAGGACCCCAAAATGTGTGATCAGCAAATGCTGTCCGTACGGTTGGCGTTGATCAACTTGACAATGTAGTCCTCAGCGGATGGATTTTGAATTGTGAGGTGCTTGTGAAATCCCTTACCTTACCCCCTCAAATAAAGATGCTCATGTGGATTAAGTTCAACGAAAGATTTTGAGATTTTTCAGCACCCTTCTGCAAAGCGAAAGAGCTTGAATATGCTATCCTGTCCTTTAGCTCTGCTACTCATTTCCTAGAGAGAAACTGTGTTCGTTCATCTATGGCCGTCAACAAGTGCGCATTCCGTGCGGCATGTCCATTTCAAAAAAAAAGAAATGGTAGAAAATGAACAACACATAATTAAACAAAGAAAGGGCAATCGATAGATGAATGATGACAATAACAACAATGATAATACAGCCAGTAATAAGATGATAAATGTCTGATTGCAGCAAAGTTGCTGTGTTCCAAAAGAACAGCGTCCTTTCTGCCACCTCTCCAACAGCTGCAGGGGACTAAAGAGCTATTGGGACCGTCGCCAAGCTGACTGCTGTTTCTATTTCTGTACAAGTATGATATGATGTGAATACCAAAAAGAATGTTGAACAACATCTGGCTATGGGTCAAGACCCTGGTAACCTACCCAAAAATAGTTGGTTTATGGATGGTTATTCCCTCAATCATCTGGCAATTTCATAGGTAACTTGACCCATCCCCATCGAACAACAACCATCTCAGGCCTGAAAATGCGGGCATGTGATGCAAAGGGCCAAGCGCCGGAACAGCACATCCTCCATGTCGAGCAGTTTGGCCATGGGAATTTTCTGTGAAAGTTCACTGGAAATCAGTGGAAATATTATTAATCAATTTCAAAAAGTAGGAGGACCAATCATACCCACAAATTTAATCAAATTTATGGCAGCATTTACATATGGTCACATCATGCAAATTGCCAGAGAGCAACCCGCAAGGGCAACCGATGCCACATTTCCGCTGCTTCGTGCGGCACCTGCATTCGATGGAATTCTGGTGGCTGCGTCAGTTCCAGCGTCTCCTGTCCAGCGCGGATGCGGGCAAATAAATGGCAGTGTGGATTTCAATAATATCTCTATTCCCAGAAAGAGTAGAACTGGGCCCCGATTGGGCTGTGCTAATCAATTGACTACATAGATATACAAGAAGGTTTAAGGTTTGTACATATATTGCATACATACTACACACCCCATGTACATTATGTGATTGTGCATATACACAATATACATTTATACATATGTATATATATATATATACATATATATATATATGGTTCTATATATGGTTCTACATATGGTTCTATATATGGTTCTATATATGGTTCTATATGCATTTATGGTATATTATTCTATGATAAACTCAATTAAATTTTGTGGTCAGTCCTCAAGCTCATTGAGGAACAGAACCTGCTTCGATGTAATGGACACCTTAGCATCAGATCAAGCCACAACGTTTTGACGGCGCAGCATCATGAGAATTGGCACACAAGAGATTTGAAAGTTACAAAGAAAGCATATAGAAAACTTTCGTCAGATCTGTTTTTTTCCCTGTGAAATGAAAGTTTCCATGGGGGGACCGCATTTTCATCATCCACAGATGGGATTGTCCATTGTAAACTATCCAGCTACTGGGGTACCCCCCAATTATGGACACCCCTCAATTCCTCTTCAAATCGCATTCGTTGAGCCGTCACACCGGCCAGTAGCGGAGCATCGAGGTGATGATGTCGTAGGCCAGGCGTGGATCCTGCCAACGACCATCAGCTATGTCACTGAGGTAGAACGAGTAATGAACCATCCCCCTACTATCAAATCGGATTTAATGATTTAATTGAATTGGTTCAATGGGATTTGATAATATGTAATGGGATCTATCTAACTGAAAGGACATAATTAATGAGTCTGTATCATCCCCTGAATATTAAACACCCCCCGTTCTACGGTCACAAATATGTAGAAATCTACTGAACCATGGTTTCTGGGAAGTGTTTAAGATTAGGGGGATGGGATTATATTATAACTATAATAGTAACCCCAATTGGGATTCTCACTGGCTTTGCCTAGAAATGAGATAAAACCATCCCTAGCAATCAGGTATCCCGGTATTCCCATTCTTTACGAAATTGGGTATACTGTATACTGTATATTGGTATGACCCTAGGTGGATGGTTCAAAATGACTCAAATGGTTGGTCGTTGGGATGGTTTATATTTCCTGCCATTGACTCTACCACATTAGCAGCCAACTGCAATCACCATCATCGCATCGTGGCGTGGCATTCGTCGTTTCGGCGCCTTCTCCACGTATTGTGCCATGCAGTAGGACAGTTGTTGGTAGAAAGAGGCCAACGACTTCACCTGGAAGCCATTCTGGGGCGTTGAAACCCTGGAAGCATTGCTTTTTTGCACTGAAAGATGTTGAAAGATCATGAAAGATCAAGTTCACTGGTGGAGGGATAGATATCGCGTGCCTTTGGTCCTAGATGTCCTGGTTTGAGGGAGGGATGCATGACATCACTGAATCCCACAGAGTGGGATAGCTTGGAGATAACCAAAAACTGGCATCCTGGATCAAGCGAGACTGACAAATGGGATTGACATAGTCCTGGTGTTTAAATTCCAGGGATTAAATTTGGTACCACGCATCTTTCCCCAAGTGGACCCAGGCGCAAGCTCAAAACCCTGAATGAAGGTGAAAAAATCAATGGCTTTGCACTGATTTGTTGCAAGGGTGGGACGTGTGTGGGATTGAAGCCAGGGGCATTCGGAGACTTCCAAACTTGCGTGGGGTTCCAGCCTTGTGCAGTGGAATCAGTGCTTTGATCAAGAAGTCCTTGTGCTCTTCCTTCAAAGGAAGAGCAAAACCTGGCACACGTTCTGTCCTACAACCGCAAACGAGGCCGCAATGCTGACAGTGTGAGAATATGTGAGAATGAAAGAAACTAACCTGGGCTGTATTTTGGAAGTGATTTGCAATGACATTTGACTCGCAGTGGCAACTCTTTGGATTCAAATCGTCATAATCAACTGCGGCCAAAGTCGTCAGAGTTGCCGTTGATGATGCTGCCGAGGATTTCCAGCAGCTCACCAACACCATTGTGAGTCTCTGACTCATAGATCACCTGACCAGTGGAAGCTCGCAAAAGAATGCCCTGCAATGCTGAACGTTCTCAAAAAAGAATGCATACAGTCTCCCGTTCTCATGCAAAGCCTCAGGCCAAACGGTGCATCAGTGCATTGATATGTGTTATTTATAGAAAGGGTGTGTAGCAAAACCCGAGGAGCAATCAATCGAGACCTGGTATTGCATGGTATTGCTATACCGGGGATGTCTTCCCAGGGACTGGTACCATGATCTCCTGACTTAAGAGATGACCCAGATTGGCTCAATGCCTTGAAGAATACGTGCTGAATAGCACGGCGGATGAAAGACCGGAGGGCCATGAATTTGCCTCGGCTGATGCTGGCAGTGCGATGCTGAGAATGTGTGCAAGTGCCATATGTTGATACCTGTTTTACCTGTTTTTGTTGGCAAGTGCTGAAATGGCTGGTGCAAAGTGAAGGTAGGGATATCTCAATCACACTGCAACAAATGTCTTCCATCGCAGCCACTTCGGCCCCGACCGTAGATGCGGTGCAGAATTGTCTTCAAGTAGTCCCGTTCGCGGGGATCCTGCGGCAGAACAAGCTGCAGCTGCCTCTGGGCTTTGAGATTGATCAGAAAACGTCCAACTCTTGGCATGACATGGACCAGTCTGCATTTGAGCTTGCAAGGCTTGGCTTGATATTCGAATATATTCAACTAGACATGTGCTGCTTGTGCTCGGCGGACGGCACCTCAGAATCAAACAGCTCAAGCAGCTTGAGCATGAAGTTCTGGTCCACAAATCGTTTGGCCTTTGGAGCTCCCAATTCAATCTGCAACGGCAGCAGCACAAGCCGTGTCGGATAGCTGATCAACGACGACAAACAGCTGACAAGGTGACAAGCGTGCAAAACCGCAAATATATTGCAATGTCTGAGTCTCAGACGATCTTGGGGTCGACGTCATTTGAAACTACGAACCGCAGGAAGAACTCGTACACAATCTGCCTGGGGAGTGATTAAAGATTTTGGTGCGACGGTATATGATCGTGGGGACGTCTAGTTATGGTCCTTCAGTTTGGCAGCTGTGAATTTTGTTCACACAAAAGCGCTCCACGCGCCGAATGCCTGCCAAAAAAATTCCGTGAAGCTGAGCACCAAACAAGTGCGGCCACGCGCGCTCTAGGGAAGGCTCATCCTTATTGATACAGAAGTGAACATAGACTGAACCTTTAAAAGATGCAGCATGTTGCATCAGAGATGCGGTGGGATACAACTACACCTGTTTACCGTTTCACTCAAGAACTTGGTTCCGAACATCTTCGGGGTCGGAGAAGGCCAGGGGATCCTGTTGAGCAACTTCAAGGCACGCCAGACATGCACAGAATGAGAAGCACCAAAGCAGCAGGACATATCAGGAGGGTTGCCATTTGCCGCAATGAAGTTCCTGATGCACAGCTTTCACTCAGCTTTCACTCAGCTTTTCCTTGTTTCTGGTCTGGAGGGCTCGGAAAATGTTCGCCCCCACCTGAAGGCACGCGGGTAGCAACGGTGTTGGGATGATCGCTGTGCATTGCTGTCGATCTGTGGCCCCGGGCCATGCTCACAACATCCTGCATCAAAGCTTCATTGAAGCAGTTCCGGGTGTTGTTGACATACCTGAGGTAGAGCACAATGAGTCGGAGCGCAATTGAGCGCAGAACCAGCATCACCGCATGGTGGGTGATGTCCCATCAGGCCAACATGTCCAGACGTCCACACGTTCATTCCATTTCACAACACTTCACGAATACAAGAATATGTGTGATTATTCGTGACTGGTTAGTCCAGAGGCTCTGAAAATCTTCCAAGTAAAGTAAAGCAAGCACGTTTCCAGGAGATCAAGTGCATCTGCTCCAAACAACTACTGCAGGGCACTCCACGATCTCCAAGAGGGTTTGGCGCTTGGCCTCCTTTTCCTGTCCAACAGGTCTGCGTGAATAACCCATCGGACACTGCCACCAACTGACGCCCTACACATGGACCTTGGTTTGCCCTTCCAACTCTTCGGAAACTTCCATTCAGGTACAATTTCCATGAATTCATCTTTCAAGTGCCAATGGTTTCACTTCAGGAAAACCTTTCAGAGGAGATGACATGATCCAAGCCCGTTGGGGCCTTCTGCATGTTGTCATTGTGGAAGTCAAAAACAACTGCGCAAACCTGTTGCAGCCAAGCAAATGTCCAGTGCAGTCGACCAAATCGGACACGTCTACCGATCTCAAAAGTTCTAAGGTGCACCCCCTAGAATCGTCGCTACCTTTGTCAGAGTCAAACCTGGCTTGTTAACAGCAGTTGCGTAGGGCAACCAGATATAGCAGGGACCTTAGCAGGGACAAGAATGGATAAGAGATCTGCAACGGTGTTGCCGAGCACCTCCATCTTTTTACGAAAGAGGTCTGTCCGCTCCTGTGGAGGTGCCTGACATGGGGTACTGGCAACGTCTGACCGACTGATGCTTGGGGAAGAAAAGATCCCTGAGCTGCTTAGTTGCACCAGACAGATGCTAAAGTGTTGAAGCAAACATACAAGTTATAATATGTATGTTATGATAACTGAGATTGGCAAACTGCAATGGGTAAAACCTAGGAATTAGGTAGCTAGATAGCTAGGCAGTTCACTAGGTAGAGATGGCATGACATGAGTTCATGACCGCAGCCCCTTTTGCACACCCGTGCAGTCAAGGAAGGAAAAAGGTGCCACTTGCTGTAGTGTCACTTTACTTGCGGGGAATAGGAACTGAGCCCAATATACGCTGACCACTACCATCTCGGCTTTTGCATGGTAGCGGAGCTGAGTGGGTAGCCCCACCGCTCCAGGTCATAGTGCGGGCAGCTCCGCTGGCCAAGGCCGCGGGCAGCTCCGCCCAAAACTGAGGACAAGCCTGCGTAGCTAAGGCTGCGTGGGGAAGTCCGACAACACGGCTTCTCGGGATAACACCTGGGAATCCTGGAATAGGTCNCGTGGGGAAGTCCGACAACACGGCTTCTCGGGATAACACCTGGGAATCCTGGAATAGGTCGACCCCTTGGGACGACCGTGAAGCCCAAGACTGGGCGAGCCGTGGCTGGGTAGACTACACCCAGCAAGAGCCCAGACCTCCTACGAGGGACGCTGGGACAACCACTGACAATAGTTGGTGGGGAAGAGGTCGGCCAGACACGGACCGGTCTCGAAGCAGTCGGTTCACCCAAGACCGAAACCGACGAGGACACCGCTCCCAGGCCCGGACAGAGGCCAGGATCCAAAGGGGTCAGGAGCGAAGAGCCGCACNCAAGACCGAAACCGACGAGGACACCGCTCCCAGGCCCGGACAGAGGCCAGGATCCAAAGGGGTCAGGAGCGAAGAGCCGCACAGGCAGCGGCAGCAGCAACAGCGGCAGGGTTAGGTCCGTCTACGGGCGCTCCACCTGCTGCGGCAGCAACAGCGGCCGACCCACAGGCCGAACCAGCCCCACCGGCACCAGAGCCGGATTCAGTGCCTAGCTCGGCGCTGGAAACAGGGCCAACACCTGAC
>BGPT01002028.1:41168-55113 GCA_003297045.1 Symbiodinium sp. clade C Y103 | reverse complement strand
CGGGAAACACCGCACAGAGCGGATAGCCCCGCCGAGGAGCGGGAAGCACCGCCTGAGCGGGAAGCGCCGCCGATCTCCAGGCTCGGCACGGAGCTCTTTAATGGCGAACCCGCCAGCGTGCGGGAGGATCCGCCAGATCCCTTCGATGGGATGAGTCCTAATGAGNCCGCCGATCTCCAGGCTCGGCACGGAGCTCTTTAATGGCGAACCCGCCAGCGTGCGGGAGGATCCGCCAGATCCCTTCGATGGGATGAGTCCTAATGAGCTCCGACAATGGCGTGATGCCGAGGACCAATTTTTGGGGATCGGAGGCGGCACCCCAAGCGGCCGAAGCGGCAGCCCTTTCTCTGGCCACAGCTGGCCAGGAAAGGTATAGCTCCGTCTCACCAAGAGACCCGAATGCAGGGAGCCATGCCACTCTAAGGAGGGTGGCAAACTGCAATGGGTAAAACCTAGGAANAGGAAAAAGGTGCCACTGACTGTGGCTACTGTGAACTAGCGGGGGTTTGTAACTAAGTGAGCCCAATACACGCTGACCACTACCATCTCGGCTTTTGCAGTTTCCCACACTTGTCTCCCACTCTTGTCTCCCACACTTGTCTCCCACTCTTATCTCCCACTCTTGCCTCCCACTCTTGTCTCCCGCTCTAGGTGCTCTCGGCCGCATGTTTTTACACTTGTCTCCCACGTGTCTCCCACGCTTGTCTCCCACTGGGTGCACTGGGCCGCAAAATTTTACACTTGTCCAACACTTGTCTCCCACTTGTCTCGCACACTTGTCTCCCACTCTAGGTGCTCTGGGCCACATGATTTTACATTTGTCTAACACTTGTCTCGAATTTGTCTCGCGCACTTCTGGGTGCTCTGGGCCGCATGATTTTAGACTTGTCTGCCACTTGTCTCTCACTCTGGGTGCTTTGGGCCGCATGATTTTTACACTTGTCTCCCACTTGTCTCCCACACTTGTCTTCCACTCTGGGTGCTCTGGGCCGCATGATTTCACACTTGTCTCACTCTTGTCTCCCACTCTGGGCGCTCGGGCGCTCTGCGCCGCATGATTTTACACTTGTCTCCCACACTCGTCTCCCACCCTAGGTGCTCTGGGACGCATAGTTTTACACTTGTCTCCCACTTGTATCCCACACTTGTCTCCCACACTTGTCTCCCACACTTGTCTCCCGCACTTATCTCCCACTAGGTGCCTGGGGCAGCATGATTTTACACTTGTCTCCCACTCGTCTCCCACTCTTGTCTCCCACTCTAGGTGCTCTGGGCCGCATGATTTTACACTTGTCTCCCACTCGTCTCCCACTCTTGTCTCCCACTCTAGGTGCTCTGGGCCGCATGATTTTACACTTGTCTCTCTTTCTTTTCCTTGCGAACCAAAGCCGTGGATTTGAAACTGAACATGTCCACCATGTGTGTTACATGGTGCAAACTGACGCGTTTGGTTTTCAAACTGTTTTGAATAGTTTTCAACTAGCAAACAGGGGATAGAGCGCCAAAACATATCTAGATACACCACCTTGGGCATATGAGCCTTTAGCTCACATGACCAAAACTGTGAAACGCTAAGTGCCATGTCATATGGGATTGCGTTAACCCATGGCAGTGTCTGCTTCTTTGTTTTCATTCTATCATCCGCATACCTGGCCACATTTCTCACACCGAAGTCTGTTGCACAGTGGATGATTCACTTGAATGGCTTTCATCTTGGCTTTGTTCCTCTGCACCGTCATCATTGAGATCTGTAGTGTCACTCATCATGTAAAGTGCACGTGGTCTCTGCGTTGGGTCCTTCTCGCAAACCCTACTCACAGAGACCATGATCTGTCTGCATTCCACATACAGCTTCACCTTCGCAACATGTCCAGATTCCACGTATGTTGAAAGACGACGAGTCAAGCGACCAATCATCCATTGAGCCATGTGTTCTGGGGAGTGTGGCTCAAATGGAGCTGGAATATCCATAGTAGCAAACTCTGCAGGCAAATCTAGGGGTGCATGTCTCCATCTCTGGTTCATCACCAGGAATGCTCAAGGAAGTATAAACTCCTGATGTGCAACGTCCTGGATGACAAAGTTGTCGTACAGATCTGCAAATCTGTTGGCAACTTCTAGCATTCTGTCCAAGTTGTGTGAATTGATGCCTTCTTCTTCAAACTGATTGAAGCAAGCCATCAGCTCATCTTCCAGGTTTGAAAAGCTTTGTCCTTCATCCTCATCTGAAGCACATCGCAAAGTATCAACATGTCCCAAGCAAGCTGTAAGCACTCCATATACCATCGCTTCATTGTACCTTCCATGCTCTCGCGTCGTTTGCTCAAAAGAAAGCGTATCGGGCTCACCTTCTGGTTCAACGTGTTGCTCTGGGATCATGCAGCCGAAAATGCTCAGCCAGAAAACACATGTCAAGATGAGAAGAAATCCCACCTTTGAGCTAAGCCACAGGCCCAAGGCTTCAGTTCCTTGGATCCAGACACTNAAAATGCTCAGCCAGAAAACACATGTCAAGATGAGAAGAAATCCCACCTTTGAGCTAAGCCACAGGCCCAAGGCTTCAGTTCCTTGGATCCAGACACTTCTAGTTTCCTCCATCAACTTGTTGTCATAGTTTTCGGCCATTGAAAGAAGATTGTAAGTTGCAAGCACACGCAAAACCTGTTTTGACGACACACGACTTAGGTTTGGATTTTTCTCACCAACTTCTCAGAGTTCTGAGTTGATCACACGGCTGACAACGTTGATTTGCGATTTCATCGCAAACTTGCTCTGCATCCTGGCATACTGTTGCTCACCCACTCGTCCTTCAGAGTTTACACACCCAATCATCCAACAAAGTGCGCAAAACCGCTCACGTGAAAGGCCCTTGGTGTTTAGATCGGCGATATTGTAAACAGTGGAAACTTGCCGAATGTCGATTTCCTTTGCTCGAAGGAGCTGTTGCATTCTTATTATGCAGCCACTGATTTGCCGCAATCTGCCAACTCCCAACTTTGCTGCTACACTGCGCACAGCACTGTTGTCAACATGGAGAACAACGCACTGGACATTGCCGCGACATTGCCTGCAAGAAATTGCACAACATTTCGAAGAAACAGACTGTCGCAAGTTGCTGCTGAGCCTGCATACCATTCAGCTTCTGTCGAAGAAAGGCTAACAGCCTTCTGGCTCCTCGAAGTTGAACGCGCAACCAAACCGTTGAGAATTGAGTCCATGAATTGTGTATGATGTGGGAGCGACCCCAACCAGCAATGGGGTCTTCTTCCAGGGAAATGTCAAATAATGCCGCAGAAAATAGAGACTCTCAGCATAGCTCATTGGTTGTAAAGGAACCCGCAAGCCCTGTGGACCAACACTCGGAATCAGGTAATCTATACTCGAAGATCCATGAATGGACAGGACATCATCCAAGTGTACCAAAAATTTGAATAACCAATGGGTCCCAAAAGGGGTGCCCATCGTGCTGGTCTTGGTGCGCCAAGCTAATCCCCAGAGGGTCTTGCCGTCCCACTGCAATGAACTGGGAGAAGCACGCTGGAGATCAGCATACCGCAAGCCTGAAAACAGCAGCAAAAGATAGGACCCCAAAATCAGAATCTCAGAAGTAGGCGTTTCCCGAACCAAGATGTGACGCTCAAACTGTGTATAGAATGATGTACAAACTGAATGGAAGACTCTCCCTCCTGTCATGCGGAATCTTCATCTGAAATCATCCAATCAGTGATCCAAACGCCACAGAAAATGCTTCGATTTGCAACTGCCTGTAACCCCAACGCACAGCTTTGATAAGCATAGATGGGGAAGCCATAGACTCAGCCGATGTCTTAGACAGGCGCCCGGCGATCAGAAGGTCCGCAAATTGCAGTTCCGTCAGGTCAGCCAGGGTCAAACGCAAATCACAAAGCAATGTGTGAAAATTCTGCAAAGCTGCTAGGTATTTCAGCAGTGTGGAAGCCACAAAATTGTTGATCAGTCTGACATAATGTTGATCCTTGAATGCACTCGGACTCCAGTTGCTGCAGCAATGGAGAAAAATCCAAATACAACGCAATCACTGCATTCCAAAGTGATCGGACAAGGCTAGAATCTGAAGCACAGCGAACACGTGTCACTGAGGCAGAGCCCGGACCACCTGGATGAGTGGGTTTCCTCATAGTTCTGGCCCGTTTCGGAGCGGTCTCAAGATGCTGCAATGAAAAATCTACCAAGGATCCACTGAAAGAATCATCAATGGGAACATCCAGCTGAAGACTCTTAGGTGCAACTGACTGTCTCTCAGGAGCATGCAAGCCAGCTGCAAAAGGTGTTTGCTGATCAAACTTCGGTTGAGGACGTGACGGAGCTGCTAAACCTCCCTCAACAGGTTTCAAGTGATCCAAAGTCTCACTCCGCGGCCGTGACAAACACTGTGGATACTGTGGAGCTGGCAAAGGTGATGGTTTACACTTAGGTTGGATGTGAACATGCCTAGACTGCACATCAGTGTCCTCTTCAACAAGTGACCAGGCATCAATGGAATCCACGCTGAGGTCAACGCTCGACTGAAAAGGATCCATGACCGTTCACTCGAACAAAGATGAGGATACATTGAAATCACAGCAATCTGCACTGAAAACACGTTTCACAGCAAAGCAAGATTCCACTGATGAATAAGCTGAAAAAAGGGCCACCAACGAATGCCCCACACCATGCAGCTACCGCGCCGGGAGTGAAATGCCTAGAACTGTTTCAAATGAAATGACCTGACATGACATGACCGCAACAGCAAGCAAAAGGGTGAGATGACATGTGTGGAAACCCCTAACAAACCAAGCTAAAAAAGCTGAACACAAACGCGTCTGAAAAAAAATAAAAAGCAACAGCATTAAATGCAATGAATGCCACCTTGAGCCAAAATGTAGTGGCTATTTCATATAATGAAGTACCCCCTACAAACGTTACTGAACGAGTGCAGTTTAAAGTATAAACATCATCTAATCTTCACGATGCAGATGACAACAAAGTGTCCATCACGAGCAAACGTGGGTTGCTCGGGATCATGCAGAAAATGTCAAACCAAGATAAATCACACCAAACTTGATAGTAAAGTGATCAAATCTGAATCTGAAACCAGTTCTGGATAGAACTCCTCATGCAGAGATCGAATCCAGCCAAATAACAGCAAATTCTGATGTAAAGGCTTCATTGGTGAGGACTTCTCACAATTCGCACAATGGTGGCATCAAACACAGGTGTGCAAACCCCTTCAGTGAACAATGGGTGTACAGTCACCTCGGCGGGCCCATGCATCCCCACATTTTCACAAAAAGTCGTTTGCAAGCTCATTGGAAAATCTTTCCACCGTGTTGGGTGGATATGTTCAGTGTTCGAGAGACAGCCTTGTCAAATGACCAATCAGTTCACGTGTGCATTTTTTTTCGCTCGAAGGTAGCACACGCTGGCTCACCCTGTAACACTGGACGGAAACAACGGTAGCATGGAGAAATCTGGAGTTTTAGCGTGTTGTACCTCATTTTGTGTGGCAGGCACAATCCTTGCGCAAAAAATCATCGTTTTCCACCAGTTTTAGCGTGTTGTATCATTTGGTGTGGCAGGCGCAATATACGCAAAAATCATTGTTTTTCCATCAGTACTTCATTTTACGTGGCAGGCGCGGGGATGCAGCATGCTTTCAAACATTTTTGATTCTTCCAAAGCACGAAGCGTGTAGTGCCTTTCTAAGTCGCTGGCTTCAACGAAAAAATGTATGTTTTGCAGAGCGCGGTGCGTGTAGCACCTGGCCGTGCACGCTTTTGATGACTAAAGAGCATGCAGCTTTAAAGTTGCAAGATTAGCGTAGGAACGTTCATCAGTTTGTTTTCATCACATGTGCTGACGTGATGTGGTGACAGCCTCAAACCTGTTCGAGTGTTGCTGATTCTCGCTGTTGTGACTACAGACCCCCTTGCCCCCGAAGCAATGCTCTAGGTGTTATTGTTGCATGCTTGTCCATCTGCTCATATCAACTCAGCATTGCTTCGGGGGGCGCGGGGATCACCATGGGAAGCCCGGGTAACTTGTGAAGGTAGAATGGGCCAGCGTTTTCAGAAAACCAGTTGTTGGTCCTCCGCAGTATTGAAAATCAAAGCTGCAATTGCGCAACTTTTTAATCTTGTAGCGTGGAGGTGTCTACATGTGCAGATGCACAGCGCGCGCAAGTATTGAAACGAGGGCGCCTGTTCCAGCCTTTCAGAATTGACCATATTTCAGTCTCGCACATTTGGGCCTCCCTAGTACTTTGCTTGGGAAGTCTTAGCGTCCCCAAGTTTCACCTCCGAGGCGAAGTAAGTAACCCCATCTGTCATTGCCCCAATGGTGCCAATGAGGTTTGCCGGTACGATGAAAGATTCAGCAGTTTGGCCCAGACGATCTGCTGCTCGCTCAAAGGTCGTGCAGATCTGGGCTAAATACTTCTCCATCGCCCCTTCTTGCTTTCTCAAAGCAGCACGCATCCCGAAATTCTTCAATGAGGACTTTGGGCAAGATCACTGGCTTCTCAGCATCATCATCATGCTCCCTGGCTTTCGCGGCCAGCTCATCCTCCTTGCGTTTCGCTGCAAGCTCATCCTCGGCAGCTTGTGCGATCCTCTGATCTGTCGGTTCCTTCAACGCAACATCATTCTGCTTCGCCTTCTCTAATGCAGGCTGCTACGGAGGCATTCTCTGTGGTGGATGAGAACCCGATGGTGCAGACCCTGTCGCTCTTGCCGGAGAGCCAGGCTGATCTGGTGGTGGTGAAGGAGTTCCGGATCGTTGGCAGCATTCTCAGCATTCTCCTCAGGATTCACCATCATCTGGCGTCTCTGCTTTAGAACCCATCACACCGCCAAGACAAGTCAGAAACCTGGTCACAGTCCACTGATGTTCAGGCATCTCCTTGTCTCAAACAAGTGTCTCCAACTACGTGTCGAGTCCACCATAAACTACCGTTCTCTGGCACCAAAATCGTCTTGTCTCCCTGACAAAGTGGAAATTAAATCCTTGACCCTATCGCTCTCTCACCCTAGACTTCGAGGCTTCTTTGCATCGACTGACAGTCACAGCATGTTACCGGCAATCCCACAGATTCCTGGCATCACAAGCTTAACACCCTACAGGTGCACAACCTAATTTACACACGCAGTGTATCGCAAAGCAACCAGACGCAATAGAGCATAGCAACCGGTCAAATCCTCATTGCTAGATTTTACGTGGGCACCTGCCCGGCCGGGTTCGTATCTCGAAGTCATGGTTGGGATGTGGTCTGCGATGCAGAGCTAGCCGTTTCTGGCAATTTTGCAATTTGCACTCGCAACTTGCTGGGATTGTACTTTGGGCTACATTGTCGTGATAATTGTCTGAGAGACAAACATGTGTTTTTGCGTTTCTTTCGGAGATGCTTTTTTTGCGCAAGTACTGCGCCACACAAAATGAGGTACAACACGTTAAAATTGGTGGAAAAACGATGGTTTTTTTTTCGCAAGTACTGCGCCTGCCACGCAAAGTGGTACAACACGCTCCCCGCTGTGACGCTGTGCCACTTTTTGCACCTTCGGGAAGATAGTGTCGTAGGGTACAACACGCTCCGTGCTGGGAAAAGCATCAATTTTGGCCACCGTAGTTTTTTTGAATATTTTTTTATTCACCGCATGTTTCACACAACTGGGTAAGAAGCTTTTGCTGAAGCAAGACTTTCGAATTTTCAGGGGTTGCACATGGCGAATGTTCTCTTTGAAGTTGCTGCCTCCGTCTGGCAGACGTAACTGGTGCTGCTGCGCCATGGATGACGTTGCACGTTCTGCATCCAAAGACTCAGGAATTTCTTGAAAAAAATATGAGCGCAAAACTTCAGAACATAACGTGCAAACGGCCCTTCACTGGAGGCAACCGTGCAAAATGCTTTTAGTCACCCCATGAATATCACGACGCACCTGGTATATCACAACAAACTAGCTCTCCATTGAATGGCCGAAGCACGTTACGGTTCTGAACTTTGTACAACATCTCGGACCGGCAAGCATGGTTTTTTCCTGCGTTGGTTTAAAGTGTTTGGAAATGTCCAGGGGCAACACCATGTCACTAGCACTATGTGCGCTGTCTGGCTGCCTGAAGATTGCCTGGCACCATCGCAGCTGAAGCCTGAAGCTTCCGGTCCATCTGATGACCTCGGACTTTCAGGTGATCCACTGGGCGCTGCGGCAGAACGGGCTGGCTGAATCTTGCTTGGCACCAAACAGGTTTCAACAAACACACACACACACAAGAGCACGAGACATCCACCGACGAAGCACCTTCGGAGTCAACACAAGACTTCTGAAGACAATCGGACATTGCCCCAGTGCACTATGAGGAAACGAATGAACCGTCATCTTCGCAAAACGTTACACAATGACTGGTCAGTGTCCTATGTCGTCCAAGTAACATCCATTAAGAAAACGAGTGCCCAATCACGTCTCTGGCAAAAACTCGGCTCGTGACCATTGTCCCAGACTGAGAAATCGAATGGCCGGTGGAAAACTATTAAGCTTGCGACCTCAAGCCGAAAGAAGGATATGCTCCCCCTTTCAAACGAAAGTCAAAAGAAAACAACATAAGCTGAGCACGTTGCAAGAAACATGAAGATCAAGATAGAAACAGGCACCCAGGAGCACGGAACAGGCAGACGCAAACGAACATGTCTTACTCACACATGTTGTGTCATGGGGTGGCCTCAGATCCCCCTTTCAAGATGTGAGTCCTTCAAGAATGGACTCATATCATCTTGGGTTTTCATCATTGGCCGGCAGCACCTTAGTATCCAGGCATGGCCACAAGTCACCGCACGAAACACACAAACATGGATGCAAGACATGAAGATATGCGATGTAGTTCCAATGACTCTATTATCCAGTGTCCAGTCCAAGTCCATTCACAATCTCTCACAATGAAAAAATTGCAGAAACAACTAGCGCATCACTCGATGCACTTACCCTTCTTAGTAACAACAATGCACAGACCCTTGAATGCAGACATGACCAAAACAGATAAGCATCTCTCGATGCATAAAACCACCAACTGCGTAAACAAAACCCTCGGCTTTCAGTCCGATTACGTCCTTTTCGACTCTTCTTGCAAAGCAGTGATCGCTGAGAGAGGCAAAAGAACTGAACCTCGAGCCGCTGTATGGCTATTCTGTTCTAAAGCTCAAACGCAATTGAAATGTCATCCACCAAGTGGGTCTTCCACTGCTCACACACAATTCAGTGTGGTGCTGGCGGATATGGCAATGTTGGCCAGCTTCTCACTCGTGACACAGGCGTCGGATTCGAAGCAGATGCAGTAGATCTCGGCATTGTTGGTGGCATGGCATGTGCATAATCGGGCTATGGGATATAGGACCCAACCCCGGCACTGATCCACCTCGTGCGGGCATAAAGACCCCCATGTTGGTCCCCATATGCTCGATGGCATCAATCATACTGTTCTGCAACTCTACCTGGTGCGAAGCAAACGCACAAAGGTTTTCATGTAGCCTCTTAATGGAGTCCAACGACGTCCTGATATGAGTCAGTATGTCGAGGCCGTTCAACATGCGACGTGCTGTTGCCTCAGGAGTAAGGAGCTCTGGAGGCAATGGCCTTTCTGGCACAGGCAATGTTGGACGTCGCAACGCTGAACGTCTTGCCGTTTCATTCGGAGCCACTTCTGTTGGTGGAGGCATGGATTCTCCTGGCATACTTCCTCGAGGCGAGCGAGATCTGGAGCTTACACCATTGCGTCTCCGATTTTCCGACATCTCTCTGTGCACCTCAGGGGTGGTCGATGGAGATGTAGCTCGACTTGTTGCAAGATGAGGTGGAGGTCCATCAGGCGGTACTGGATTTTCCGATGCTGATGGGGCACCCACTCCACTCATGGCTTAAGCTACAGAAATGACCACAACAACGATACGATCAGACCCCTACTCTTTTGAGTGCAATCTCATACAAGCATTCAAGGCCATAACAAGAGTTGTCTCTGCTCGAAGACTCAGCAGACAGAAATACAGAACCCTTACAAAACAGAGCAAACACTACTGCCCTCTCTCGAGGATTCTTCCCTGTCCAAAACAAAACTCAAAAACATGACAACAACATCCAATCCCCGCTTGAGGATGAAGAATCACAATGATGATGGATTAACACAAAACGTGTACATCAGTCACAAGGGCACATGAGCACATGTAATCAAAGACATCAAGAGCAGCAATACCAATGCATCAGTAAATGCAAACGGTCAAAAACAACAAGCTAATCCAGAAAGTCTTGTAAATTCAACCAACTCACATTCAATCCACTTGTTGCCAAACTGCATCAACAAAACAAACCAGGTTCAAGCTGCCAGCAGTGCAAAACGCTATTTTGACGGGAAGATGCCACCAAGTGATGGCAAATCAGCAGCACTCCCCCACGCAGCTATACATTTAAGGTTTCACATTTAGTACGTCCAAAGCCCATTTTGGGCCTAGGAGAGCCTCTACGTGGGTCAACCGGAGGATGATACACAGGAACTTCTTGTACTGCTGGATTATCCCACTCAGCATCATCCCAGGCCGATGACTCATGGAGTACGGCCGCCATACGCTGATTGTATGCCGCACAGGACGGTTGCGAACTCGATGCAGCAGTCGGGTACCCTGGAGGCTTCGGAGGAGGCCTTTTAGGCACTGACTGCCCTGTTGCATTGGGTGGATGAAGTTGCACCGTAGCAGGAAATCCAGCTGACGGACCACAAGGTGGTCCATAAGATACTGGTACTCCTGTGGGCAACCCTGTATGGGCGCGGCATCCCCTGCTGAGGCACGCCAACCATCCTGGGCGCGTTTGTCCAATGGGTAAGTGGGATTGCTGCCGTTGGTGAAGCAATACGAACCACGCTAGCCTGTGGTGGTGATGCAGCCGGTGTAGATGGTTGTGCTGCAACTGGAGTGGTTGACTTCGTCGCACTCACATCCTCTTCTCTTTTTGACTGCATCAGCATCTCTTTCATTTGCTTCACAGTTGCCTCAAGGATATTCACACGACCAGCAAGAGCCTCCCTGGAATTGCATTCCACGGCTACTTCCTCTTCAATGAGTCTTCTTGCTGCACGCTCGGCAGACAACTCATCCTCTAGTCATGCCACCACTTGACGCAAATCAGAGTCAATTGCATCACCCGGGCTAGGACTCCCACCTCGCATGCTCATGGCGGTAAAAGCAGAGCATTCTTGCCTCACTCGACGATGAAGCATTGCCAAATCATCTTCCAACCATGCTAGACGACGATCCAAAGGGTGTCGGAGATAGGACTGTTCTGCCGACGGAGAGTACGCTTCCGTTTGCTCTGGGACACTCATCCCTTGCTTGGATCGGGGATCGTCCATCACCACCGAGTGATATTGACTACACAGGATCACAGAAATTCTCAGCCAAGACATTGAAAAACAATGATGACATGGCTTCTTGTGTTTCTCAGCATCCAAAAGTCCACAGACATTCAAATGATTTCAAATTCTAAACATCCCTCGAAACAGCATCAAACAACTGTCCGACACAAACGTGATTGCAAGACACTGATGCAATGCAGCAAACAAGTGACATACATTCAAATGCAATAAGACACCTTGAAACCTAAAATCCATCATCAGAGTGATTCACAGTGCAGAATCGCAGCAAGTTGAGGTGAGTACAAAACAATAAACAAAACTCAGTACCATTTATTCTCCAATCGATTGCAGGACGAAGGCCTCAAGGGCCAGCCGACACTAGTCACGTCAGCCAAGCTATCATACAGTCCAGGCTCTAGCAGCGAACTACAGATCACTCAAGTGAGCACGGCAGGGTTATCGTTGACACGATAAAGCAGCCGCCCAGAAGTATCTCTCTCTGTTAGCTTCAAAGCACCGTACCAACGATACTCACCCGGTCGAGACTTGAGGAGAATGTCAGACTCCATGTAGTGCATGTAACCCAGACAGGTAATTTCCATCTTACACAGCTTGAATGACTTCGGACGAGCTTCAACGGCAAAACCTGTCGGGCCCCAGTCCATCACGTATTGCTGTTCCAGCACTTCTTCTTGACCTTTCCGAAGATCAAACCCCAGAGCATCGTCATAAGGCTGCAGCTCTTTGCCAGCTTGTAGATCTTCATATTGCTTGGGAGTAAATGCAATCCACAAGGTCAAAGTGGGAATAACCAAAGGTCGCTTCTCGTCCATCAAAACAGATAAGAGCAAAAGCATCTATGAGCAACACAGGAACAGTCAGGCTTGAATCCAAAACAGTTGCACACAAAACTTGACTCACACTCATCTCAATGGCGATGCCAGTTGAAAACTTGAAAAGATTTCTGTGAAGACTTGCCACGACTTCCATGCCAAAGAAATGCAACAACTCATATGAAAACAGAATCAAATCAGTTCCACTTGTTTCATATTCACTGTTTGACACAAGCTTCATTCAAATAACAAACATGTCAAAAACACAAACTCTCAAAACAGTCTCAATACGCCAAAATCAGATCCAAAATGAGACCATGCAGTTTCTTCAATTCGATGTAGAGGAAAACCAAAACGCCAGCTTGAGTTTCCTTCCCTCAGTGGTCGATCTTTCAACACAAGTTCTAAGATCCTTTCTCGTGCATGCCACTGCAAGCACCCTACAGGGATACACGCCGTGGGTCCATGCCAAGTCACAAACAATTTGCCTACCTACAAACTTGTAAAACATGCGTATCGGGCTCTTCAAAGTGCGCATTCACACCAATGACCTCAGTTCACAAGTCATACACTCAGCCTGAGTCCACAGATACTTAGACATCTCCTATCGTCCATGAGTCCCTGCAACTACGTGTCCATCATGAACTCACTAGACTGATCTCTGGCACCAAAATCGCCCAGTCCTCTTGACAAAGTGCAGATCTCTGCCTATCACTCTCTCTCACACACATCCTAGACTTCGAGGACTGTCTCGCATCGACAGAACGGTTCACTTCACTGCATGCTATCGTTTCCACAGCTCACATGGGTGTACTCCTGCACCATGAGCGATCAACTGGCTGTTGGCCGATTTGCACTCGGCACGCAAAAGTGTGAAATTTAGGTTCGCTTTTGCCCCATGTGTAGCTAGAGTAGCGATCTTGAGCTTAACTTAGGTAGTTGTTAGTTGTCCTGTAGTTGATCTGTATGATACTTTGCAGTTTGGACTTTGTTTGTAGTTTTCAGGTACTTGTCATACAGTGCACATGCAAGCGTAAGTCTATTTTCACACCTGTCGGAACATCAATCCAAGGTGCGGACAGCGTGAGGGTTCCATTGGATGTATTTCGCTGCATTTCCTTGCCAAGATGTTCGTCCAAACCACCAGAAACTAGTGTGGAGGGGACAGACGGCGCATCAACCCATGGAGGATTGCGGAGCAAAGAAGAAGAGATGTGCTGCTGACGCCCAAGAACACCATCGCTTTCGAAAGCATGCTTCCAGGGCCTTGAGCACAGCGATTCGATGGCACTTGAAACAATTTCTAACCAGAGTTCCAGAGTCACCTGTCCGCCTGGANTCGCTTTCGAAAGCATGCTTCCAGGGCCTTGAGCACAGCGATTCGATGGCACTTGAAACAATTTCTAACCAGAGTTCCAGAGTCACCTGTCCGCCTGGAGCAGCAACCCTTCTTTGTCGCCATGTCTCTTGCACATTGTGCTTGAACGCTGCAAAGACGTGAGTGTCACATGGCTGCAACAAGGAAGTCATGCCAGGAGGCACATATAGGATTCGCAATCCCAAAGAATAAGCCAAATCAAACAAAGAATCATGCAGGTGGCAAGGTGCCAAATCTAAAAGCAAGAGCACCCGGCGGGATTCCAGGAGAGTGCCCAATCTTTCACACAGCAGCCGCAAATATCTGGCCATCAACCGCTGGGTATTCC
>BGPT01002028.1:18542-30992 GCA_003297045.1 Symbiodinium sp. clade C Y103 | reverse complement strand
GTCGCCCGCTTTTCGTTAATCGTCTCGTCGCAAAAGGAAACTTCGAATCCACAAAAACGTTGCACAAAGATCAACCAAGTTGAAAAGCGTGCTCTCAAAAACATCACTCTGAAAAAGGATCACAGGACAACTTGCACAAGCGAAAGTCAGCAGCTCCTTTTTTGACCGCGGGGGTAGAAGTCACGAGTGATATTGCCAGCTACGCACTGGAGTTGACCCCCGTAGTGAGTGCGTTTAGCGAGGCATGTATGGTTGATGCAATGAGAATGGCATCAGACCTGGTGTATGCACTCGTGATCCCCGCAGCAGGCTACTGAACATCGTGATGTGTGCACCACTAGTCCAGCTGATTGTGATGAGAGTGTAGCTGATAAACAGCATCAGTGTAGAGCTCGTCGCAGACAATGCCGTGATGTCGAAGTCGTAGCAAATGGACGTCTCCCCTGAATAAGTAGATAGTATCCCAGATGAATCTACTCGAGCCGCTTTGTGTCCAAGCCAGGAAGAAATGTTAAAAGGGGGGCAGCCGTGTCCAGGTGGAAAAACTCAGCCAGGACCCAAAGTTGAATAACTTCCAGTGGAAAGAGACCCACCGAAGGTAGCCACTCGTCCAGCGATTCAGGAGGTTGAGTCCGCATGACGCTCCCCGTTGAGGTCTGTCCAGGGTCAGGTGCCAACCCACACGTTGGCTCTCCTGGGCATCATTGCCCGCAATCTCCATTACCTCTGGCAGTCCAGACAGAACTCGAGGCGTCGAATAGTCCCTGAAAGTCGTCTCTATCTCGCACTGTAAAGAGACTCCAAGAGCAGTCTCCATGTTTGCCCGCTCGTGCCGTTTGTCGAGAAACATGCGCCATCTAAACGTCGTTGAAGATGAAAAGAAAGACAACATGCAGCGTGAAAGCTCAGCAGCTCCTTAGTTGTTCATCCGTCCCTGCTCATAGTCGTAGAGAGAACCCCAGTTCAAAATTCACCGAGATCCACCAGAGCTGCCTCTTCGCTCTTGCAAAACAGTTTCCAATAAGCTGTCCATTGGAAACTGTACCACTCAGAGACCAATAAATAAGTCGTTGCGGAATTGTGATGCCACAAGATAAGCTGTGGCGAAATTAAAAAGTTGAACTGCAAAACTGCACTATCCAAAGACAAAATTCTGGTAGTCTTCACACTCGCACTGCTCAAGGACTATGCAGTTATGCAGGTCGACGTGTCAGTTGCTGTCGGTATGCAGATCAACCTAGAATTGATGACCATCCCTGGAAAGTATTCCAGCAAGACATCCCGTCGTGAAAAGCGCGGACTCCATTCCATATGAATATCCAGATTTCGGAAGACAGGATTCTGGTGATGACAAATCTCAGAGAAATTAGGTTGGAGTCTGCTAGTCAGAATCGTCATCTCCAGATGACTTCCAAGTTGTGATGGTTCTGCCATTGGCTGAACCCAGAGTCCCCTAAACCGTATCTTGGCAAAAGTATGCAAATGTAACACCGCTCGATGGAGTGCTCCTGTTTAAAAGCTCTGCCATTGGTTGAGTCCAAAGTCGCCCAAACTGCACCTTGCAAAAAGTGTACCAATGACCAGAGTCCCCCAAACTGTACCTTGCGAGAGTCCCTCAAACTGTACCTTGCAAAAAGTGTACAAATGACCAGAGTCCCCCAAACTGTACTTTGCGAGAAGTATACAAATGCAGCTCGGCCAAGTCCACAATCGCATAGTGCGACTCTGTGTATTGGACCCCGTAATTCGGCCTGATGGAATGTACATCACAATCGCCTAATGCAACTCTGTGTGTTGGCCCCCAGAAGTATACAAATGCAGCTCGGCCAAGTCCCCAATCGCATAGTGCGACTCTGTGTATTGGACCCCGTAATTTGGCCTGATAGAATGTACATCACAATCGCCTAATGCAACTCTGTGTATTGGCCCCCGGGGTATGAGTTGCACTTATGGTGGGAACGAGGGCTCTGCCACGTCCTTGAAGAGCGTGTTGGTAAAGTGAAACTGAGCATGCCCACGAAACATCCGGTTGTAAACAACGGGGTGATTTGCTGTAGCCCACTGCAACCAAAAGGGGGATAGTGTGCCAGCCACATTGCAACTGTTCTAGCATCATCCTCAGTCCTGCAGGTCTGATCGAACTTCTGAGAGTAGCTCAATGGTCCAGTATGTGAAAGGTTTGCCCTGAAAAGTGTAGTCTGTTGGGCTCGGCGCATTGGCCAAGCCAGTAAGGATTGTCTGTATACCCAGGTTCAGAAGAAACTGCTGCAATGAACTCGTCATTCTGCTGTATCAAGAACAGTCGAAGATCCAGCGAAAGAGCCCAAGCAGCCAGAAACGTGCCGGAGAAAACCGCTTGCACCGAATTGCGGTTGAGTGCTCTGTTATACCATGGTTGCCCCAACGAAAATGGGACCCGCTACCAGGCCAAAAGTATAGAGCATCGTGACTCACCTATAGAGACAATTCGAAAACATGGGAAATATTGTACGAAAACACCGTGAAACTGTTTGAAACATAGCCAAAAGCCATCGGGTTCTGTACGACCCTGTGATGCAGCCCAGCCGAAAAATTTTCCAAGCCGATGTTAAACTGTCCGGAGCAAACTGTGCTTTCAAAGAAGCCGCTGCAAAGAACTGGTCATACTGCTGTATCAAAAGCCATGTGAAGAAAGTGGCCATGAAACTGGCAAAATGACGAGGCTTGCACTGAATTGCTGTCGAGGGATTGGCTAGACCACGATTGCTCCACGAGGGTTGGCCCACTACCAGGCCAGAACCGTAGACCGCCACTGACTCCACCGTATAGAAAAATGAAAATGTAGTTGTAATGATACAAAATACCCTGAGGCTGTTCCCTACATCGGGCTTTGCACGGCCCTGTGTTTTAAGGAACTCAGGTTGAGATACCGTATTGGCCAACGCACCAATACACTCAGAATAGCCACCTGCCATCGAGGTCGAAGTCCCCCCTGAGATGAGAAGAATCAAGCCCCGCGTCATCAAGGAGAAGGACCTGAAGCATCCTGCAAACGTGGTTCACTTTGGATTGTTCTGCATCGAGTAAAACGAGGCCTTTGAACTCCTGCAAAGAGTCTAAATGTTTTGCCACGTGCAATTTATGCTTGCGAACTGACTCCTTTGAGGTACCTCTGTGCTTCATCAATTGATCTGATGCCGCCAGGTAAAATATTGAGGTGCGCAATTCACCGTATGGCTCGTAGTCAAAGATCCTGTGTCCTTCTATCATCACTGCACCTGATTGAAATTCTTCTGAAGTAGTGATGGTATTCAGGCTTTGCGCCATTCTAGCCCATGCAGGTTCAGACTCGCTCCAGAAAGAGTCTGTACAATAGAGCCACAAAGAGAAATATGGCCTACTGTTCCTCGCATAGAGCCAAAAGTTTCTGGACGCAGTTTTGACCCTTGTCAAGCCCAAACTCTCTGCAAGGGCGACCACCAGGCTTGACTTCCCGCTGTTTGGAGCTCCTGACAAAATGGCAGTGGTCTCAGCCAGTTTTAATAAAAGGAGCGGGTACCAAATGGCAGAAGTAATCTTTGTAGTCAGCTCTGAGATGGTGGTCACATGGAGTTGCCAGAAGCACAAGTCTCGCAAAATAGTGTGGATATCTGTCTCCTCGATGGTGTCACAGATACTTCGAGCAGGTTGTGCAATAGGCTTGGCTGATGCACTAGACGCAGGATGTGCAATTGATTTGGCTGCACTGGCTTTTGCGGATGCACTGTTGGGCCGTAATGTCACAGACTCAGTATGTCTGGCTGGTGGTGGACGACCCCAAAACCGACCGCTCGGGTGAGTTGACAGAGATGGAGGCTCGAATGGTCTCCTCATGGCTCCGTACGAAAGAGGGGAGCGGAGTACCAAAGCCTTATTGATTCCTAACAGTGCATTGCTAGGGCCTGTGCAGCTGTCCTGAGTTCATCTGGGCCCTCTCATGGATTGAGTAAAGTAATGAGCTGGAACAGGTTTCAGATAAGATGTTAACATCTATCCCGTTCAGAAAGCTCAGGTGTTCTGAAACTCATATCCACAGTGCGTGTGTATGTTAGACTAAAATGTCTCGGTTCTTGCCATGGGTTGAGTGAAGCATGAATCCTGGTGTGATCATCTTGTGAATGTTTGCGTTAACGAAATCCCGATAAGAGGATTCACAAGTCCAGAAGATCGGGTTCCATGGTGTAACTTAGATATATGGGTTAAGTGTGAGACCCATACGTTTCCCTGGTCATACGAAATCCAGGTGCGCATTGCTACTCGTATATTGCCCAAAGTTGAATGTGAAAGTGAAGAAAATCCTTGATCTTTGAGTTGTGCGACTGACTCATTCAGCTTGGCTTACCCTGGGGCCCACGAAACAGCTGATGGTGGTGAAGTCTGAATGCTCGGTGCTGTGATCCTTCTCAAAACGTAGAAGAAGGTTACGGGCAGTGGTCCCGAACATCGAGATACCTTCATGCCACTAAAACTCAGTAATCAACTGTTCCAGTGGGTCTAAGCTCTAAAAGACTGAGTCAAGCACATGNCGAACATCGAGATACCTTCATGCCACTAAAACTCAGTAATCAACTGTTCCAGTGGGTCTAAGCTCTAAAAGACTGAGTCAAGCACATGTTAAAGACGAGCTAGCTGTCACACTCCCATGAACTGAGGGCTCTATATTTTCTACACTGAGAGTGCGAGCCATGTAAATGTCTGAATCTCCAGTGGTGTAGTCGAAGGCGACGCATCATCCTCTGAAGGTCTGCATCTCCAGCAGTGATGTTGGATAACCAGATTCGGAGGGTGCCCCCTCATCATAGTGACCAGTCAAACTCCAGCTTCTCCCACTCGGCGATGTCCATAAGATCCACCGGAAGTTTTATGGTATCCAAAACCAAATGCAGCTCGTAGAAGAAGGTATCTGAAATCAAATGGGTCATCTTGCAGCTCTCCGCAGTGTATACAAACTGGCTCCAGTCAATATTGCCGCATAATCTCAATTTGAAGAAAAGGATATCCGCTCTACTGAATATGCCTGATGGCATAGAGCTCTTCGGGAAAGTGGAATACGTCTCTGAAATCTGAAGCTCTGATATGACTGTCCATTCGAACCCTCGGCAGAGTGTCCAAAACTGACACGGGTCCCGTCGAAAGGCAGTCCGAAAGGTCTGATGGTAATCACAGAGCTCCTTCCACAAAAATCTGAGAATGTCGCAGGATCCACTCAGGCAGAAAAAGTAAACATCTTCGTCTGCTCGTCTCTGTGGTAATTGTCTCNTCACAGAGCTCCTTCCACAAAAATCTGAGAATGTCGCAGGATCCACTCAGGCAGAAAAAGTAAACATCTTCGTCTGCTCGTCTCTGTGGTAATTGTCTCCGCAACGTCATAGATTGAAACTGACAAACCGGAAAATTGTCAAGAAACTGATTGCACCCATTCCAAGGAGCAACGAATTGCAGTGATTTCCAATAGGCGACTCCTGCTGTCGTACAACTTGAGTAATGCAATACCTGCTGAATGGGGCCATCTTGAAAACGGTTGACGATCTCAATTCTGAGCTCACAGCAAAGGATCATGGGAAAAATCAAGTCAGTGTTGCAGTCCATACATGTCCAGCAGGCCGACAAGTAACAACCACGCCGTCCAGCGAGGGCCACAATTTTGCATTGTATGATTGTCAAAGTCCAATATCTGAAATCGATGGAATATCTGGGAGTAACAGAGTCAGTGTTGTGGCTCGTACATGTCCANGGCCACAATTTTGCATTGTATGATTGTCAAAGTCCAATATCTGAAATCGATGGAATATCTGGGAGTAACAGAGTCAGTGTTGTGGCTCGTACATGTCCAGCAGGTCAACAAATTGCGACCACGCAGTCCAAAGAAGCCCTCACATCTGCCCTGTCTGATTCCTGAAGCCCAATATCTGAAAGTAATGAAAAGCCAAAATCGGAAATCAATAAACTGAGCCAAGTTGATTGCAGCTACAAAGTCTTCCAAGAAGAACCCACTGCAAAGCTCTTCCAAGTGTATATTGACGCTCCAATAGTAAATGAGTCAGATCCCCAAGGCATGCCGGATTGCGGCAACCTCGGCCTCCAGGGCAGCCACTCGGTTTTCCAGCATGCGCACACGCTGTGCAGCATTTGACAGCGCCTCTGCAATCTGTACTCCAGATATATGGTGGACTGTGACCTGACACTCTTCCCAAAAGCAAGGCTCTTGGCATAGTTGNTCCAGATATATGGTGGACTGTGACCTGACACTCTTCCCAAAAGCAAGGCTCTTGGCATAGTTGCAAATAGCCCCTAGAACCTGTAGCAATCTGTGAAATGTGCTCGAGAACCGCCATATCTGCTACAAACAGGTGGTATTCAATCATCGAGTCCAACTCTTCGTCCCACGGAACCCAGTAGTCTGACATGTGAGAAACAGGTGGTGTCCCTCTGCGTCCGATCTCCCAGGCTGTAGGAAACACAATCTTGTTGGCGTCGACGTTCATGGTACTGAGTCCCAGGTGTAACAATACACGGTCTAAATCGTGGTGGTCTCTGCGGGCAAAAGCCACNAGGAAACACAATCTTGTTGGCGTCGACGTTCATGGTACTGAGTCCCAGGTGTAACAATACACGGTCTAAATCGTGGTGGTCTCTGCGGGCAAAAGCCACCCTAAACCGAAACTCCTGAGAAACCAAATCCATCTTGACGAAAGCTCCACGCAGTGTTCAGAGAATACAACAGAGCTTCGAGTAAAGTACTAAAATTTTGAAAGTCCAGTATGGCACTCCAGAGGTGCACCAATCCAGCTCGAAATGGCAAATAACAGGCCAGATATGAGACAAACTGTGAAAGTGCTGTTGACCCCCGAAGTGCTGAAGAAACTTGCTTGAATGAAAAACAAGTTTTAAATCCCTCCGCNACGGAAGAACATAGAATTGATGACTGTTCCTCCGGAGAGCTATTTCACCGAGACATCTGGTTGTGAAAGTTGTGAACTCCATTCTTTCTTAGATATATTCAGATTCCAGAGAACACATGAAGATTATTCTCAGGATCCGTAAAGTTGACATCAGGTTTCAACGAAGCTGGATTTGGAGTTTGTTGGTTGTGAAATCAAACTCTTCCGACTGCTTCCAGAAGTTGAGAGGTCAATGAGACATCTACGTGACATAGATATGACAACCACTTTCTACGCTACGGATGTCCTCCGCCGAGCTTCCAAGACATGGCTGTCATTTCATGAACGCCCTCATCATCTCAGTTGCAGGGCAAATTGTTGTGTCCACAACGTCGAGTTGTGAGAGCATACAACTGTGGGTTGATTTTGTTCCAACCTGGCAGCAAACGTCTCAAAACGGGTTCCAAATGAATTGCACGGATTTCTGCAGGGGCTTCCACTGGCTGTGCACCTGCATTGGATTTGGGACTGATGCAGTCTTCCTCAGAAACCATACGTATGCAGCCCTGAACACACAGAGAGTTGCGCTTGAACTTGACATCAACTGTTCTGCCATTTTTCACAAGACACACACCACTGTCTCTATGCTGAAGCTCCCAACCGGCCCTGACAATGTGACCAAGTGCAAGCAGAGGACAACTGATGTTGGCTATGATGAAACGTTCACGCAAAACAATGCCGTTTCCCAGATCAACTGTAGCAAGTCTCGTGTCATGAATGTCCAGTTTGGCACCTTGCGCATCGATGTAGTCCTGTCCCTCAGTGTCGTGGCTACAGGACTCACCAACATGAGCATATGACAATGGCAAAGCGCTGGTATCTGCACCTGAGTCCAGGATTATCTGTTCAGAAGTTGAACCTGCTGCAAATGACATCATGCGCACATGGTGGAAACGATTGGGCTCATCTGAAAACGAAGGAGAAAACGTCCAAAACTCATCGCTGTCTGTGCATGCCATGTCAAACTGAGCAACGTCAACCTGCTGTAAAACACGCAAAACGCCTGAACTCGAAGCACCAAAGTCTGAAAATTCAGTCAAACCCTCAATCACAACTGTTGAATCATTGAATGCAACACGATTCACATTACCAGTTGATCTGTAAGAAGATGCACTTGGAGATTGCTGTGCAGTGCCAGTACTGCTGGGGCTAGATGCCACACGCTGAGATGGATTCTCACCTTCCACCTGTCTCACTACACCTGCTGCCTTGTCAGCTTGAAACTTTCTGCAATCCTTCTTCCAATGACCAAAAGCTCCACAGTAGTTGCATCGGTTAACGTCAGCGGTCTTTGACTGAGCTTTTCCACCTCCTTTGGAGGGAGAATTGTAACCTTTGCCACTCTGTTGTTGAGACTTCCCTTTGCCTTTGTTGGCGTCTTTCGATTTTCCTTTGTCTTTTCCTTTGCCCTTTGGTGTTCCTTTGCCTTTTCCAGTCTTCGACTTTCCCTTGCCTTTGCTCCCAACGTAGTTGATTTCCATGGGGGGTTGGTCCACCTGAGTCTGCATAGCTCGTGACCATACCAAGTTCCGAGTAGACACGCTCCTTGGCCCATG
The DNA here is from genome assembly GCA_003297045.1 of Symbiodinium sp. clade C Y103. Taxonomy (NCBI): domain Eukaryota; class Dinophyceae; order Suessiales; family Symbiodiniaceae; genus Cladocopium; species Cladocopium sp. clade C. The sequence continues at coordinate 22,477 of BGPT01002028.1, read as the reverse complement.
TTGAACTCAGCCTCTCAAACGCCACAACCTTCTCTTTGACATCCTCGAAAGTTGTATCTTCAGTCATCCCAAGTTGGACGTGTTGTTGGATCTGCTTGGGCAGACATTTCACCAGAGTTGTCAAAAGAAGGTCATCTGAAACCATCGTCCCACTGGCTTTCTGGTACGCATCAGCCAAGCGCTGCAACCCATGAATCTGTTCCAGTAGGGTCTTCTCCTTGGTAAAGGCTGGATGCCCCATCAGTGCGCTCAAGATTCCAAGGGCCTTTCTTTTCGTCTTTGGAGTGAAAATGCCAGTAAGTTGCCGCCACACTTCCAGTCCATTGTTGTTGGGCACCTGTTTCAGAATCTTCAAAGGCCTGTGCTGGAGCAAACCGCTCAAGATGGCGAAGAGCTTTTTCGAACCCTGTTCAGAGGCTGATCCTTCAGCTGTAGCTGTGAAAGAAACTGGAACCTCTAAATGCTTCTCAACACAGGCCATGTCGTTTTCGAAGGCTGAATCTGCATAAAAGAGCCACTGTTTGAAACTGAAAGAGAAATCAAGCCATGCTGCCTGATCATCTGCACTGTTTGCATTACCGAATGCATCTGGGACCTTGACCACTTTTGAGGCTTCTGAAAGCCCACTTCTGCTGGCTTTCGACTGCTCGTTCGCCTCTCGTAAGGCTTGGGCAGCCTCTGAGGCCGCATTCGCTGCTCTAGTGACAGCGTCTAAGATCTGCTGCGCTTCTGGGGTTGTCATGTTCCCAGGAAACTTCAACAGCCAAATCTGTAAAAGAAACCCAAACTGCAAGCTGAAATCACACTGCAAACGTCAAGCCCAAAACAAGCACTGTAACAATCCTCTGTCGGTCAGTTCAGTGGTACCAAGTTGTAAGGCTGCGTCAGATGTGAACTCAGTCCAGTGTCCAGTGAAGTCCTCAGAGAAAACTGTATGAAATCAGTTCTGCAAATTCCAGTCACACGCAATGATTGCAAGAAGTCAGAAACACCAAGGGATATCTATGGCTCCACCTACAACCCTTTGTGGCACCGTTCAGCCACCAGCGGTTGGGTCCTGCCGCTCGAGCCCTCACCAGAGACTTTCGAATCTGGATCACGGGGCTCCGCTACCATGCGGATTTTTCTGGAACCGAAAGCGCCTCACGACTGTAGATTTCACATGAGTTCCATGTGCAGTGAAAACTGTACTGTCATCACATGACTGACATGTGCCACAACTATCCATCATCCATATCCATAAAAGGGAATCATCAATCCTAATTCAACCTTCGATAGCTTGACCAGAAAATGCCACCCCTAACCCACACCCAGCAAAAGATTGACCACAACAGATCATATGAACATCAAGCTGGTCAGGCAAGCCATCTGGAACACCATCATTAATTAGGGAAATGCACAAGAAACGTAGAATGATATATTGTACTGACATCTATTGAATAGAATCTATTATTACAAATATATATATATATATATATTGTGATTGGACTTCACACTGGCAGCTTTCAGTCACCCCAAGCTTTGCACGCGCAGATCTTTTCCAGAGCGGCCAGCGGAAGTCACAACGGGTCTGTCAAAATGGCACACAAGCCAAGATCTCAAATGGATTGCAGGTTCAAGCACCAAGGATTGTCGGCCGCGACAAATTGCAGAGACTGGCCACAGTCTATGGCTTCAAGATGCAATGAATCCCACTACCACCCTCAACCTGGCTCGCCTAAGCCAAATGCAGCTGTTGGATATCGCTTGGTGCCCCTGCCGGAACGGATGCTGAAATGGTGGCTTCACATGTTAGAGGGGCCTGCTCAATGACTGGGATCATTGGGACATTCACACTCCCAACAGAAATTTTACTTTTCTGTGTTCGAAGTAACGCCATTGTCTTCAGCATTTTTCAACCACTTCACGCGAGTCTTTGTAGATGCTCGCTCTTTTAGGATTTGGGACTCATCATGGAGGCAGTATTTCCCTTGAGCTAAGGTCTGACGAAGAAAATGACATTCCATTATTTTCGTTAGAGCATCAGCTAGTTGGGCTCCTGAGTGCACCCATCGGAGCTTGACCCCCTCAGCCAGGTAATCCTTAATTGCATGTGCTTGGAGCTGTGTTCTGAACTCTTGGCAGGATGGAGTTGCTGTGCGTGTTACGAGGTCATGTAAACTCTTGCAATCGGCAACTGCAATGGATGGATCTGACTTGAAAGTTGCTGTTGCATATGTGGGTGGTAGTTGTTTGAGAGTCTCTGTCGCATTCCGCCAATTGGTCTTTGGATCTTTTATCCAGCTCCAGAACAATCGCAACCATGAAAGCTGGTCTAAGGTGGAACTCAGGGATGTCGTCTCTGCTGACAGAGTGCTTGTGACAACACGTTGTATTTTCTTACATCCCCAGCTGATTGGGTTGACTGGGCACACATGATTCTTCCCAATATCTTCGTGGGTGGTCATTATCATTGTTCCAGTATGGGACTCGGGCTGTTTCTTGGATGCAAAGGAAGCGTCTGAGAAAGCCAGGAATCTGATCTTGTCCATTGGAATTGGTTGTATGCGTGTGCAAGTTGATTTGTATCTCTTGGATTCATGTAAAACTTTGTTGCCTTGAATCAGTGTCTCAATGGTAGCTTTGTTGATTGAACTTTGTAGGAAACTCAGTCTACTGGCAAGGTCAGGTCTTGTGTTCACGGATGCATACTGGAGCGACCCTATGAAGGCCCTGAGATCCTGTCTCTCGCGCTCGGTCACTGGAAGTTCCAATTCGGCTTTTCTGTGAGGTGCAATGTGGATGGGATTAATCTTGGAAACATAATTTTCTTGGGACATAGTGATACTGTAGTCATTGTGTTGTGTCATCTGGATTCCTGTGAAAACAAAACTTTGGGACTTTCTTGAACCGAATGCAAACTTCTGTTCCAGTTTCCTGATTTGTTGCTGGAAGTATTCGTTTCCTCCACACAGTCCATCGTCCACATGAACTCCAAAGATACCGGCTGGTGCTGATTTGCCCTTTTCATGAAGCAAATAGAGGCATGGATCAAAGGGAGAAGAAATAAAACCTAATTCCTTTAGAGTTTTATCAAGTTCTGTGAACCAAAGAAGCGGTGCATCAATCAATCCATAGGCTGATTTTACGAGGCGGCATACTTCTGTGCTTTGGAGGTCCATTGCTTTAACCATTTCTGGTACTGGTTCGATGGCTATTTTTCGACCTTCCTGAGTTCGGCCTTGCAGAAATGCGGCTTTTAAATTTTATATCAAAGGACATCAATGTCCATCGCATGGATGCAATCACCTGTGCTATGAACATTTTTGAGGTTTTCCCCAAAGTGGTTGGGATAGTATCTAATTGGGGATCCATATAGCCCAAGACAACAAGCCTGGCCTTGGCCTTACGTGACCGGCCGCCGAGTTCTTTCTGTTCTTCAGGGTCTTCTACTGGTTTCCACACATACAACCATCGGCATCTCAGGATTTGTTCGCGGGATAGTTCATGACGGAACATTCTTTCCACCGTTCCAGTTTGGAGCCAGTTTTGGACCTCTTTTGATTTGGCCTTTTCGAATTCAAGTCGTTCGCTTGGATCCAATGTGCTCAATTTGACTTCTGTTCGTTGTTTCTTAGAGGAGGTGGCCAGGAACAGAAACTCGTCTTCAGTTGGTTGATTCGCTGTTTGGCACACTGCATCTAGCTGACTCTGACTGAACTCAAGTTCTGCACGCCAAACGAGACCTTCGCCATCTGGCATCATCAACGGTTGCTCATCTACGCAGGTGAGAAGGTCACACATCAACTCATCATTTTCATCGTCGGGAATGGGAATTTCATGTGGTTGAAGTTGGATGGCAGGCGCCTCACTTCACGCCCCTACAAACGCCTCACTTCACGCCCCGGACCACTTTCTACATACGTCCCACACTTTGGCGGCTCACTTCACGCCCC
>BGPT01002027.1:92709-111763 GCA_003297045.1 Symbiodinium sp. clade C Y103 | reverse complement strand
CCTATAGGCCCAGGCTCTGTTCAGTTCTATAAGCTATAGGTGTTTCAATTTTTGAAACTTCCGACCCCGGCTTGCCCGGGAACTACTTGTAGTTGTAGTTGCGGTTGTAATTGTACTGGTGCTTGTACTTGTAGTTGTGGCATAGTCACATCCAAACTTCAGAAATCGTCCCGAAGCCCTGAGCTTTTGACACTTTTGACATGGAAATGTGCTTCGCGCCACAACGGGGTGCACTTTTTCAACATCGAATCATCATCGAATCGTGAAAAAATGGTCCGAGACCCTCACGTTTTTACGATTTTCACTTCCAAATGTGCTTCGCGCCGCAGCGAAGCACATTTTCTCGACATCTCAACTTCCAACCGTGGTCCGACCATGAGGTGCTTTGTACATTTTCACTTCCAAATGTGCTTCGCGCCACAGTGCACTTTTTCGACATCTCAACTTCCAAAAGTGCTCCGAGAATGGTGTGCTTTGTCACTTTTCACTTCCAAATGTGCTTCGCGCCACAACGCCATGCACTTTTTCCACATCTCAACTTCCAAAAGTGTTCCGAACCCGACAGTTTTTAACACTTTTTGATTCCAAATGTGCTTCGCGCCACAACGCCGTGCACTTTTCCCACATCTTAACTTCCAAAGTGGTCCGAGACCCTCAGTTTTTAGCACTTTTTACTTCCAAATGTGCTTCGCGCCACAACGGCGTGCAACTTGTCATCTCTCATCTCCCCAGATGTCTCCGCACCCGCCGCTTTAGCGAGCCTATTTTTCGACCCTCCGGAGGCACAAAACATTGGAAAAACACAGTGTTTCGCGACTTTCTTACCTTTTCGCGCACCTGCATCTCTTCTCTTCTGACTTTCTCATCTCTGATCTTCTCTCTTCTGACTTTCTCATCTCTCATCTTCTCACTTCTGACTTTTCTCACCTCTGCTTTTCAACTGTCCATATTGTCGGAAGTTTCACTTCTANCTTCTGACTTTCTCATCTCTCATCTTCTCACTTCTGACTTTTCTCACCTCTGCTTTTCAACTGTCCATATTGTCGGAAGTTTCACTTCTAAACTTCCTTAGATGATTTACCAGAGCAATTGACTGGTGTGGCCTCATGGCATCCAGGAAGCTTGGATTGGATCCCGAGGCAGTGGTATGCATTCGATAGCCCCATTGATGAATTGTGGATCTATTATGATGGAGCATGCCCTCAAGAGGACACGGCAGCATATATTGGGTTTGCAGCCGCAGCGTTTGTTCGCATTGGATGGGATTGGCAGTTTGCTGGAGCATTATCTGGCAGGAGTGCTCGCACAGGGCATGGCTCATATGAAGCTGAGTTGAATGCTTCGCTGCTTGCTGCCAAATTTCTTTACGACTTGACCAAGGTGATTGCCTGCCGGTTTGGATCTGCATTTTCAGCGGATTTTTTGTATGATTCATTGACGGTTGGCCATCAAGCTGCAGGACTCTGGACAGCCAAGTGTGACAAAGGGAACTGTTACCTCATACGTAGCATCCTTCAATTATGCCCCATTTGCGGTTGGTGTGTCTCATCATCATGTCAAAGGGCATTGCGGAGATCCAGGGAATGAATTGGTAGACACATTAGCAGGGTGCGCCGCAAATGGTTACCCCCCAAGAATGGGATCACTTTTTGACCTTCACTGCTGATAAAACATTCCATTCCAATTTTGCCTGGGCATGGACTTTGTTCACAAACCACCTAGGACATGATTGGGATGGACACACCTTGCTTTTTCCTGCAAAGCCTTCCACCACTCCGTTGCACAATTGCATTCAAGTCTCGGAACTGAAAGAATCAACGGCCGATGCAATCCACTTTGACTAGACAATTCTGACTTGCAATGTTTTGACCCTACGAACTGCTCGACGGGGCAATAGTGATGGTGTGGAAGAAACAGGTCTGGCGGGACCTGCTCGCCTGTAAAGTGTACTTGCTCAGTTTCAGCAGGAGGGAATTCACATTTTTGGGCTACAGAAAACGCGCATCCGCAGAATTGCTCGTTTTGCACACCCGGACTTTGTTCTTGTTAATAGCTCGGCCAATGATAAACGACATTTCGGGATACATTCGCAATTCTGCTCAAGACATTCCTGTTGTTTCTAGGCGCTGTCCACGGAAAACCATTATGCAAGCAGATACATGGGATGCTGTTTGTGTCAAGCGAGAATGGCGCCGGAACTTAGCAGAATGTACACATTTGCAAAAGAAAACTTTGCTCAACATTGTATTTCTTTCTTGGCGTGCTGCTCGTGGGAATGGCTTTGATTGCCTACCATAGGTGCCATGGATGGGTTGCTGAGCGATTTGGATTTGCAGATTGCCCAAGCATATGGTCATTTCCGCCGAATTGGAGCTGAAGTTGTCCGCGTGATGACATCTCCTTTTTCGCACAGCTTGCCCCGGAGAGTTCACATTGGCTGGAGCCTCACCATTCTAAGTATTTTTGGAAGATCCTGAGGAGGAATCTCCCGACATTCCGCGACCGTAGGCTGGGCTATGACCCATTGAAGCTGGTTCCGTTGGAAGAGGATTGGATGCCGTATTTTCAAAAGTTGGAGGTGGGAATGCCTTGCGATTTGTCTCTTCTTCAGTCCTGCCATACGCTCCAGCTCGGTTGCTCAATGGGACTTTCAGGCGCAGGATTTGCCCAACCTTTTCGAATTGGAGGACAGTTTCCGGCTGACGCAGCCGGACAAGGCCACAGGTTTTGATGAGGTCGCCTCTGAAAGCTTTAGGCGCTGTGCCCCTCAGCTTGCCCAAATGCTTTTCAGCATCACAGCCAAGATCTTCCTATGGCAACACGAACCACTGTTCAACAAAGGAGGGCCAATGGCCGTGTTGCACAAGAACGGTAATCATGTGGACGTGCAGAACTATCGTGGAGTGATGTTGACACCGACATTTGCCAAAAGGATCCACCCTCTCTTGCGGACCAGATTGATGCAACTGCTTGAAAGCTCTCATCCACCTGGACAGATAGGCGGATTTGCAAATCAACAGGTACTCTTTGGTTCTTTGGCAATGCAAGCTTTTGGTAGGATTGCTGACCATTTTAATTTCTCATTTCCTGGACTTAGCGAATGCTTTCCATCGGTTGGTTAGAGAATGGGTGACAGGGATTCATGTGCCATCCGATCTCCAAGCAGTCTTGCAGTCGCTTGCTGACGAAGGATTTTCATGAAGGAGTTAGCCTTCAGGATTTTGCTTGGCCTAGTGTTGGACACGCTAGGAGCCCCTGCTTTCTTAGTTCAGCTCATGAAAGACATCCATTCTAACACTTGGATGGGCATTGACAAAGCGAACTTCGCAGTGATGCGTAGAGGCAGCAGGCCAGGCTCACCGTTGGCCGATTGTGTATTCAATTTGCTCATGTCAACCATGATGCCTGAATTCAATCAATGGGTGGCCGACCAGTCTGATTATCAAAACATTTTGGCAGAAATGGGAATTAGCACGGACAATGTGATTTGGGCGGATGACATTGCAGTCCCTTGGGCCACCAAGGCCGCTTCCGCTCTGCCAGAAGCGTTCACATGTGTGCTACAGCAGCTACACCGGATTCTCAGCCGTAGAGGATTTACCATCAACATGGCTAAAGGCAAAACCAGTGTGGTGGTCACATTTCGTGGCCCCCAAGCCGTCCAGATGAGAGAGCGCTATGAGATGGGGGATCGACCAGGTGTTTTGGTACTTAGGACAGCATGAGGCCTTCCTTCACTATGTGGCCAAATATAAGCATCTTGGGACTGCCTTTGCTTCCAGCCATGCCTTGGATGAAGAGCTTAATGCTCGCATTGGTGCCGCATCCGCAGCATTCAGCCAACACAGTAGACCCATTCTCTGCAATCGGCAGATGCGTGTGCAATTGTTCAATGCACTCATTGGCACTCGGCTGTTTTATGGCCTCGGGGCGTGGATCACTCCCACAGTCCACCAATTGCAGCGACTGCGCGCTGTTTTGCTACGATTCTTGACAAGCGTGCTACTAATGAAACTCATCCGCCTGCCACGGACATTTTTGAACGTGCAGGAAGTTTGGAACCGAGGGCAGACTGGCCTTGGATCGACTCCTTTTTGCTCAGAAGCTATGGCAACATAGTCCAGCCTTCTTGCAGGAGATCCGCATGAGGGAAGCTGATGTGTCCCCGGATTCTTGGTTCTGTGGCTTGCAGCATGATATTCACTGGCTAGGAAATATGGATTCAGCCCTTTATGCCATTCTCCAGCAGGAAATGCCGCACTGCCCAGTCGCCTTAGACATGACTCGACTCATTGATCTTTGGCAACAAGATGGAGCATGGTGGCGGAAGCTTGTGAAGCGAGCGCGGAGGCGTCACCAACAGCAAGAAGGAATGATGACGAGCGCTAGGCGATTGCATAGAAATATTTTGCAGGTGTTGAAAGACCATGGTGCTGAATTCCGTGGTGATGCGGGGTTGTCTGTTTCAGATTTGACCATGCACAAGTGCCAATGTGGGCATGGGTTTACTACCCCGCAGGGCCTAGCCACGCATCGGCGCCAAATGCATGCTGAATATTCTATGGAACATCATTTGATCTCTGGACGCACTTGTGCTAGTTGCCTGCGGATTTTCTGGACGCGTCAACGCCTCCAGCAACATCTCTCTTATATGTCTAGGCGAACTGGGTGTAATGCATGTTTCCAAGATTTGATGCGCAGAGGCTTTGATGTTTCAGATGTCATGGACTCCACTGCAGATGCTATTCCCAATGCTCTCAAGGGACTTCATCGCAAAGAGAAATTGCAGACGTTTGGAGCATTTCCTCAAGGTTTTGACTTGCATGCCAGTAAGCTTGACGCTGCTCGTCCGCATTTGCAGGAACTGTCTGTTGAAGTTGAAACATACCGTGTCCCGGCAGATGCGGAGGCACAGGCTCAGAGTATCTGCGCCAGTTTATCGCAGATTAGTGATGAATGGTTCCAGCGTTTTGTGGACTCTGGATTTGACGCGCAGCTTCGTGACGAACTTGCAGATCTCTGGATGGGTCCTATCTTTGCTTTTGAGGATCAGTTTGATGACTGGTATGCTCAGATTCTGCTGGACTGGGGTGCTAATGGCTTGCAAGACCTCATTGGCTCCTTGCTGGATGGAGAAGCCGAGATCTTGATTGAGGAAGGGCATATGCTGACTTGATTTACCTGCTGTCACAGCAGGCTTTGTTGATGCAGCTGGCACATGCCAAACAAAGCGGCAGTGGTGCTGTTGGAACATGAACATCAACCTCTTGTTCCACATTGTCCAGTTCGAGTTGGAACAGCAAATGCTCAGGAGCGCCGTAAGTCGGCACAAACTGTTGTGTCCCTGTACGAGCAACAGGCTGAATGGCTCACAAGTTTGCGACAACTGACTTGGCACTCACCGGTACAGGATCGAGGGCTGCCCCGGCTCTATCAACCTGCAGAGCTCACTTCCTCATTGTACATTTATTCAGTGGCAGGCGCCGTGCTGGCGACATTCATGACCGTTGGCATGCCTGGGCTGATTATTTCGGCTTTGGGGTGACAGTACTTTCTATGGACACAGCTGTGGCACTTGTGTGTGTGTGTGTTCAGAGTCATGGAGCTACATACTGAATTTGCACCGTGCTGGTTTGATTTCTGCCACAATCAGTGGTTCTCCGTGCGAGACTTTCTCATCGGCTCGACGTCATCCTCCGGTGGATAGTGAGGGGCTGGAGAAGCAGCATTGGCCACGGCCGCTGAGAAGTGCAGAGCGTTTGCTGGGCTTCAGCCCTCACCTTCAAGGAATTGCGCCAATTGGCTCAGGGCACGGAGTTTGCTTTGCAGACCATTCTGGCAAGGGTTTGGGCTGGGGTCACTGGAGCCATTTTCCTCAGTGAACATCCCTGGAAACCTCAGCAGGAAGAGTATCCGAGCTTTTGGCGCTCGCCATGGATCACTTTGCTTGAGCAACTCCCTGAAGCACATTTGCATTGTTTGCATCAATGGAGATGGGTTCTTCGGTGGTCAAACCGACGGGTCTCTTCACTTGCCGGTTGCCTCGATTTGCAGCCTCCATGTATGCTCATCAAACCCCTGGCGCCAAATTTCCCACCGAAGTTGCGATAGGAAAGGACCTGGAGGAGAAATTTTATACAGCTTGCCATAAAGAGTACCCAACAGGATTTTGTAATGCCATCGCTGCGGCCATTTGTGAGCAGATTAAAGCAGATCTGCGCAGCCGGCGATTGGCGTCTTTTGTCCCACTTTCCCCTGAACAGTCGGAGTGGATTCGGGAGGCTGCTGATGCAGGTGCAGCCATTCGTACAGGCGCTGGATTCCTCCCAGACTATCAGGGCTGTTAAATTAGAGAGTTGTGCAGGACGCAGCAAGGCGAACAGCCTTTCATGCAGGAAATGAGAAAAAATGAGATGTCTTCTATGATCTTGCATGATCTGTCCATGGTCTTGTCGCGCTTCTTTCTCTTTATATCCCTTGTATTTCCATATGTTGTTTAATCGAAGTGGCGTAAATACGTGAAAAACAATGTAGACAAGAAATGTCTGTGCGCACAACAAGGTTCAAGATGCTCAAGTCCTTCAATTTCTTTCCTTGTTCAACTTGTTCCCTTCACTTCGCGCCTTTTTCATGCCAATGTTCCCATATTGTTCATCTATTTTTCTCTTTTTTTCTTGCCTGTTATTTTCAGTTTTTTCTTCGTTGTTTTTCCCTTGTTGTCTTCAGACTGCGCCCGGTCCTCAGCCTGGACTCCAAAGCCCTGGAGAATGCTATGACCTGAGGGCGAGATCGGCACACAACGAAACTCAAATCAAAATCAAAAGCAATTGGTTCATTTGCAAAACAGAAACATAACACATTCAGATATAAATAGTAGGTAGACATACAGATATGCATATGATATGCCTATGATCTATAATAGAGATCAGTAGAGATCAATGGAGTATAAGGCATTGATAAGGTATGATAAGGTATCTCATTTAAAGAAAAACATATAAAGAAAGAAGGTGCCATTGCAAAGTGACATAGAGAAAGATCATGCAAAGTGTCACAAGTTAAACTCCAAGGACAGAGTTCGCAATGCAAAAGTGTCATAGCAGTGTGGAGGTCGCGCAGCACACAGCAGCTCGCAATGAAGAACTTGTACGACCGGTCTGGTCGGTCATTTATCCCTACAGCAAAGTACGACCTCTGCACAGGGCTGACGGCTGCTGCGCGCTTCAGTGTCTGTTTCATTCTGCAAATTCCCCGTCTTGAATCTTCTGAATCTTCTGAATCTTCTTGAGTACTTATGCCGCTTATGCAATGCTTTTTGTTGTACCAGTGTCAGGCACAGGTAGGAGCACTGCTGCAAGCTTGGCATTGCTGTAGGCTTCTGTTGCTTTGCAACCTCAGGAAAAATGTAGAGAGACGGATCAAAGCCGTCAAAGTTCGTCAAAGTAATCCAACAAATTAACATCAAATTAACAATGATCAAAGAATATCTAAGAATGATCAAACAGCCAATGCATCGCTTCCGGCGCAATTTCTTTGTTGGTGTCGACCATGTTCAAAGACAGCAAACTGAATGTAAGGGACTTCGTCAAATAGATTCAAACTGTGTAGGATCTCATGGAGTCAATGAAGACTGTCTCGTGATTTTGTCAATGTTCATTTGTCGGACCATGACAATTCTCGGAACTGCTAGACTTCTCAGATCGTGATTCAAAAATAGGAAATATATTTTGAAAAAATATATTCTCCTTTTTTTGTCATTTGTGACAACTCGGGCAGCCACGGTCGAGGTTCCACTCAACCTCCGGGGAACTTTCCTCCAAGATTTCCTGCGTCCAATTTCTGCGTGTTGCCTGTGCCTCAACTTTCTTATCTTAAAAGCTTAGCAACAAACCTGGAGGTACAAGCAACAAAAGGTACAACTGGTTGCTGTACTTAGTTCAACAGCATAGCTATATGCATATCTATGTTTGTTTCAGTTCCGTGACGCATCCTGAAGCACACTAAGATTGAGAGAGCCCTCAAATTGAACGCATAAATACTATGCATTGCTTCATTGATGTTGCAAATTGATGCATCGTAGCCGCATACCCCATAGTGCAAAGCAAAACGATGCAAAGATGTGCGAAGCATTCAATAACGAAGCAGTGCACGGTTCCATGGCACGGTTTCATTTCACGATGCAATCGACACGATGCGATGCCACCAAGCTGCGGAAGCTTCGAGCTCGTGAGTTGCAGATGACTTCCTCCCAGGCTCCCCGTCCCAGAGCAGACTCGGTTTGCACATGTTGGACATTGTTGGACGACCTTTTGAGTAGAAATACATTTCAGAAGGTACACTTTGGCATTCGAATGTCCAATCATTTTCGCTACGAGAAACTTCTTGACATTCCTGGCGCTCGTTGGGCCGCTGTTTCCACTGTTTCCATTGTCCTTTGTTCTTCGAAAGTTGTTTTGACTTGCGACCAAATAGAGTTCCAATCTCCAATCTATTCCAATCAGATTCCTTTTGGAAAATCTAAACGAAAACCATTCCTTCCAAATCTTTCCAAACAGATTTTGACACCAGGAGCTTGGAGCATCCGCCAGCATTGGACATGTCAGGTCATCACAACTTCAAGTATCCACAAGTACCCTCTGAAAAAAAACTCCCAAACAGGTCAGAGTTGTGTAAGTCAAACCAATTCAAGATTATTCAAAAGCAAAGCGAGATTCATAGGTCACTTTAAATCTCTGCGATCCTGGGCTACCCTGGAGCTCTCAAGCAGAAGTCAGAATGTTGAAATATGTTGAAACATGTTGAAATACTCTCCAAGAGTATTGCTATGATATGCTTCAGTATTAAATGAATATTATTAATCTTTGTGGTATTCAAACCTTCAACTGGCATCAACCGGCATCAACCTTTGACCGGCATCAACCATCAACCAGCAAAACCAGAGCCAGAACAGCCAGAAAGCATCGCAAGACTGACACTGGATATACTTAAAACATCAGGCCTAATGCTAGCGATGAAGTCCCCGGTACCCTGCGGTGCCCTGCCTTTCTGCATTGAATGCAAGTCGCACCGAACCTACCCTGGCAGCGAAATGTACATCTAGCAAACTGTGTTAAGTCGCTCATGGAGCTCTGGTTTGAAGGTGTTCAAATTTTGTTCAATTTCTGCTCCCACTCTTTTGAAGCAAACCAACGCTAAGCTGCTAAGCAACTCGCCTGATGGTCTCTTGGATGGGCACTGGGCTTCCAAGCCAGCCCTGCAAGATCCCCTGCAGCAAATCAGCGTCTTGATACCCAACAGGACAAACTGAACAACATTGGAACAACATGCTGAATTCGAATAAATTCGAACTTTCGAATCTTCTTCTTGCCTTGCTGGGGAAAGGGCCGATTCACAGTCTGTTTGTCTAACAGAAACATGTCTGCACAACTGGGCAAGAGAGTGACAGAGCAGCCTCTCAATCAAACACTAATCCAGCGGCAGCTATCCAAAGCTTGTGCAGAGAGTTCAGTGCACCCACAATGAAAAACATCAAGTTGCCATGTCTTGTTCTCGTGGGCACCTTGCAGAACGTGGTTTTGAATTGCAACACTTTACATTCCTTTTCAAACACATCTTCTACACATCAACAGTTTCACGAGAAATGGCTCAATTTTGGAGATACATTTGGATAACTTGAATGATACGTATGTTATATCTTTATTCAAACTTTATGATTCAATCTGTGATTTTGTAATGTTTCAATAATATTTGATTCAATTTGTGAATATTTCAATGTCAGAATTGCGTAATTTTCAATTTGTTCCCAGTCGGTTCCCTCGGCTCTGCCGCTTCCCCGTTCCTCGGGGAAGCGATGGCTCCAGCCGCGTGCGGCTCGCAGGTAGCCTGGCGACAGCGACGCACCGCACAGTGCTGTGGGCTTGGCAGACTCGGAGCTGTCACAGAACAAAAATGAACAAAATAAATCAACAACTAAATCAAAATATAACATTAGAACACCACCACTAACAACATGAACACTAAGAGTTATCACTAACACACTAAAATAACAATCGTAAAGTATCACAACACAAGAACTGTAACATCTGTTTAACATCTGCTTAACATCTTCAATGGCTGTAGGAACTCAGAGCTCCGCGCCCAAGTGGTTTGACTCGAGACATCTCGAAACATCAAAGACTCCGAGATGTGTCAGTTATTTAGAATCCGCACGCTCTAATGTGGAATAATGTGGAATCATGTGGAATAGTATAGTTCCGTCAAGTATGCATTGATGCTATACAAGTTTTTTTGCATTGAAGTCGTCACTTTGTCACTTGTCAGTGCCTTCTTGACAGGCCACGTTCACGATTCGCGCGGGGCTGCTTGCCCGAAGTGTAGGGAGCAAAAGATTTGTGAGGAGAAAGTGACTCAAATAATTCACCTCAGAGTCCAAAGATGTCCAGACATGTCCGCAGACATTTTGCCCGCAAATACTTGCGTGAACAGGTTTGAAGCCTTTCAACGGAACTCTTTCCATGCAAAATTTGCGGCGTTGAAAGCCACATAAAGCCACTAAACACCGAAGTATCCAAGAAAACCAGTCAGAGCACAAAATCCTGAAAAATCATCCAAATTTCTTTTGAATTGCATTTTCTCCGAAGTGCCGCGCGCTTGCACTGGAAACAGCTCTGGCGCATCCCTAAACCTGCTCAAAGAATTTCTCCTTTGTGATGGCCGCTTGAGATTCATCAATCAAACGGAACAGAGCTGAGAGTTGAGATCAATATGTATACTGTGTGTGTGTGTGGGAGCATGGGCAAGAACCTTTTTTTTTCCTATGGAAATGTGGGACAGAAAAACTTTGGAGTCAAGGAGCAATGCGAAAGCAAGCCCCAAGCAGCAGAAGTTCGTGCCATGCAACAACGGTTTTCTTGGCCCCAGAATTGGGATCTCAAATTTGGTGCTCGCAGTGTCTTCTGCAAAGAGCGCGTTGTATTGTTTTTGCGACCAAAGTGGGACGCTTTTTTTAGGGCCCAAAAACATGTTTGCGAGAGCATTTTCCTTGCTAGATGCAGACAGTCGTACACGGCGGACGGAGGCAACCATGGCAAGATATTTGAAGCAAGTGACGCGCCATGGCGTACTGTTGCGGGTGTTCTTAGAAGACCTGAAGCCATATCACTGGGGGAGCCCCACTCAAAAAAACGCAGTATTGCTAGAGTTTGAAGCTCCATTTTCAGGACCACCTTGCACGCACTGCATCTGAAAGGGGCCCAACAGTAAGAAGAGACAACGTTACAACACGAAGGTAGAAAGGCACGTGAAGACCCCGTTTGGAGAAGCCCGGGGATAAAATGCTAGCAGAAGGAGCAAAAAGGCTTGACTTCTGGTGTGCACGCTCGTCGGTCGCCTTCTCTGGAGTAAACATTGTAATTCCCAAACGCGGTATGCGGGGCCGCTCCGATAAATTTAGAGGTAAAACGGGGCTGCGCGCCGCGGCCCCAAGATGTGGTCCGTGGAGACTCCCAGGTGTTACGGGGCCGCGGCGGGGCCGCTACTGTTATTGTAGAGCTTCGCACACAACGGCGATGCCATAAGGATAACGGTTATGTTATGTTGTTACCGTTGAGAATGTTGTGCTCTGCGCGCGCCGCGCGCGCGCGCACTGTAAGGCTTCTTACATCAAGATTTTGCAACCATCTTACCGCAGTTTTTCTTCGCAAATTTTAGTGCCTCAAATTTCGCCAAAGAAGTGCTGTTCTGGCACTTGTTCTACGCCCTCGAAGCAAAAAAACCGTAAATACCAATGTTTTCAGACCCTCGGAAGCCCAAAACCATGGTATTTGCGTTGTTTTTTTTTCCAACCCCTGACCTCCAAAAAACGGCAAAACGCAGCCGCCTGAAGGATTTTGGGGGTAGCTAGAGCTAAGCGCAGCTACGACTGAACACATACGGCATCGCCGGATTTACAGCAAAAATGGTCGCCGCTGACGGCCACCTCAAAAGCTGCCTAGGTCAGGCTCCGCTCATGGACGAATCAGGGCCGCGACGGGCCGGCGCATGGCCACCGCTTGCTGTACCCAAGGAAATGTGTGGTTTCCGGAACATGTAGAAACGTGTCTTGGAAGCAAGTCGCTTCAATCTTCAAGGAATTTCTTGCCGGCGCGTTCTCGAAGAGTGTCTGACAAGCTTGCTTCGCACCTATTGGGGCCATTGGTGCATTCTTGGCTGCTGGTGTATTGCGCACAGGATGCAGAGGGATTCTTTAGGAGCTGCCCGGTATGCACCAGTGGTGTAGCATAACAGCAATGCTAAGCCCTCTTTTTCGGCAAGAAAAGAAGCTATCTTTGGCCTCGCCAGGAAGAACTCTCGATGTATATTATGTATATACATATAATTTATATTATATTATATATATATATATTATATAGTTCGAGTTTGAGAGGTCAAGAAAACAAAACGCCTTTAGCTTTCCTCCTAAAATCTTGCAGGCTCCACAGAGACACGGAGAATCCGATGGCGAAGGTCTGTGGCACTGGGCAAGGCGACCTGAAAGGCAGATTCAATGCCATCTGTCGTGAGGCTGCAGGCTTTGGTGCTACCCACGTTGTTCACCAAAATATGAAGCCTCAGGAACCGGTCACCAGAACCGGTCAGGACCGGTCAGGCCCTGTAAAGCAACCGGCATCTGAAACAATTTAAACCAAATTGAAGCTCTTCAAGTTTCGGGAGTCGGAATTGTCCAATCTTATTGAGTCTCATTCATCCTCTTTGCACCTCAATGGGATTTTTTGGAAGGCATTGACAACCTTTGAAAGATCAACATGGGCTCCTTTCGGCTTTCAAAAGCTTGAAGCTGCTGGAAGCTGCTGGAAGCTGCACTTCTAGGTGTCGTGCGTTCCTATGCTCTCAATATATCTCCTTGCGAAGAGCAGGCAAAGCGCAAGGACTAGTTAAACCAATCCTGAAACGAGCAAAATCAGCAAAGCAACTGCGAAAGCGTCTCCAAAACCAGCTCCAAATCAAAAGCCTTTGTCATTCGCTGAAAAAGCAGCTCTGAAAAAGCAGCTTTGCCAACTGACTTCCCACGAGCCAAGTCTCTCTGCAAAAGAGCGAACAGAGTTGAAAGAGTCCATTTCTAAAGGCCAAACCTGAGCACCACGCAGCCATGAACGCCATGTTGCACGTCATCATCTGTCAATGTACTTGTTATATTTGGTATGCCATAGACACACCCTCTCGGACAGCTCACAAGTGTCGGAAGTTACAGCCTGCGCAGACCCTGGCTACATAACACAGGCACCACATACCAACTTACACCTAGCCAAGAAAAGACTGAATCTGTCAAGCACCTACGCAGATTACGTTCTTTCCAAGAGAAAGTGAAGATAAGAAAATTAGTGAAGGTAAGGCAAGTCTCTGGAAGAATCTAAAAGACACAGCAGGTAGCGGGCCATGTCAATAGCATTCCACCCAAAGGACTCTCACCACAAAGCACGACACAAGGAGCTTTCACCAACTTTGGCAAAGCTGAGCAACGAGATAACCAAGACCGAAGAGGCCACAAGGAGAACACAAGAAATGGAAAGCATCTTGGAAAGCATCTTGGAAAGCATCTTGGAAAGCATCTTGGAAAGCATCTTGGAAAGCATCTTGGAAAGCACTCGGAAGCATTGCAATCTGACCCAAACGGTGTTGACTATGAAATACTGTGACTATGAACAGGTTCACTGCCGGCGCGGGGGTGGTACAACTGCACTGTTAGGAGGTTCATGAAAACTCGCTGGCGAGCATGAGTGCCACGTAGGTGCAACGTAGGGCTGCCAGCAAAAGCGTAGCTGTCGGTTGGGGTGAACTTTTTCGTGGAGCCACGTGATTTTGTATCAAAATCAATGTAGAAATTGCATGAAATCGCATAGTATGCATAGTTGAAGCTGAGTTGCAGCAGGCTGTGCTTTGGCCTTGCTGACCTGGCTCACATGCGCATGGCTCACATACGTCATCAGTGAGACATAAAAGCATATAAAAGCTACATCAGTGCATGGAATTGATATGTGACATAGTGTGGAATTGATATCTACATATGCTCCAAGTGACATCGACCCGTCCAGATTTGTCAAGTCTCAGTGTGCCACACCTTCTTCAAGCGTTGCAACCTCAGAGTCGCTCCACTTTGAGCACATGGGTGTTTTTTTGTTTCCAATTCAAGGAACTCCGATGAGAAAACGAACATTTGAAATTCAAACCAAGAAAAACACATTGAAAAAAAAACATGTTTTTAACACACGTTTTCTTAATCTTTCTTCCAAGGAGCGCAAACTCGGAATTCGAACGGCAGCCCAACGTCACAGATGCTCCTGACCTAGAACGACACAAATGTGTAGTCGAATCATCGTCCATCCAAAATCATTCAAAGCGTCTAGAAGATTTTAGCGAAGGTGAAGGTGGGATAGAATGCAAAATCAAAAGGAAAAATTGAAAAATATCTCCACATTTCGGCCGTTTTCGGCCTTGCTAGAATCCATTTTGGCCGTTTGTCCTGTCGCTTTGCCAAGCCTGCTGAGGTTGGCTCGCTTTCAGTTCTGCCTCTACATATGTTTGTCTCGCACGAATTCCTTCGTTTGTCTTCGAGAGTCTTTTCTTGCAAATTGTTTCTGCCTGCGCGCTCTCTATCTGTATCAGTCATTCTGTGCAGCTTTGTACTTTTGACTCTTCCCATGCCTTCAAGTTCGTCTGTTTTCTCTGCAATTTCACACAGAGTTTCGCTTGAGACTGCACTGTTTGAAAACCTTCTCTGACTCGGTCTCTTTGCTTTTGCAAATGTACGACCATCTTGGGAGAATCCAAATGTGGGCGGCATCTGGTTTGCTTGTGATTCGCTTGTTCTTTGCGCGGCGTTGTTCGCCTTTCCAACCTCATGGTAAAAGTGAAGGAAAGCAAGTGAAGAAAAACAAGAATAGAAACAACATAGATGCCAATCTAAATAGAAGGATAAACAGATTTAATATGATTTAATTATTTGGAAAAAAGGAACGAAATCTCTTTGGATCTTTGGACTTACGTGGTGAATCTGGAAAAGTTGCTTCAATGCGGAAAAAGATCACAGCACACGTAGCACGTGTGGCACGTCGTCGCACTTAGATCTTGGCTGAGCCATCAACAGAGCTGTGTGGAGCCCGAGACCTCACGGACACATTCGAGACATTTCTTAACAAAACATTTTTTTTTTACAAAATAAAAACTATAAAATTTTTTACATGTTTATTGTAGACGCCCCCTTGGGGCATTGCTGGGGACTTAGGCTGGCCCCGAAGGGGCCAGCCTAAGTCCCCGGCTGGTGCCGGAGGTGCCGAAGGCACCGAAGGCACCAGCCCGCGGAACTGTCATAACCCAACAATGAGAACCACACCGGGATCAATCAAATCTTGAGATCTGAGTGAGTACAAGAACACGCAAGGTATTGCGAGGGTAACTTGTTTCCCATCCTTTTCCTCTTTTCTTCACCATCATTGTAAATAGCAAATTATGAATTAGCTCTCATTAGTTTGTGTTACTGGAAGTTTGTAGCACACGAACGTGAACTAAGGTTCGACAGAATCCCCTTAAAAAATCAGAGATGCAAGAGTGAAACGGCCTGTTTGGCGTGAGAAAGGGTGCTGCTTTTCGCCCAACTGCCCCTTACCCGTTTCTTGTTTCTACATCTTTCACATCTTTCCAACCTCTTCTCGCACTCTGGCAAAACAATGATACGAATTTAATAGGAATCGGCCATGGGCAAAGTGGGATAGGTGGCTCTGAATGGGTTTTCGGGCTGTTCTTGCTTTTCATACTGTGTGTATTTTTTTCCTTTCTGCCCCGTCTGGTTGTTTTTTGCTCCCAGTACTTCCAGAAAAACCTTCGTAAATATCCTTCGTTTCTCTCTTATCTTATCTGTATGTGTTCATTGAGTTTTGAAGGCTATGCCTTTGGAACCCGTTGGATCTGAAATCAGCCACTTTGGAGCTTTGCTTCTCAGCTCCATGTGTAATGCCCGTTAGAGGCACATGGACACGCGAAAGCCTATTGGCAAACTCGTATCGTTTGTGGGTATACCTGTATCTGAATCCTTTCTTCACGCTTCTTGTGGGAAGAATTAGACCAGCATGATTTGTGTCTTTTGGCCCATAAGGTTTCGCTGTAGTTGCTTGCGAGTCTTTGAGATTCACTTGTGGAAAATTTGGACCTCAAGCAAAGCACTGCAGAACTTGACCGAGTTTAGGGACGTTTAGGGAGGTTTCACGGAAGTTTGTTCGAGTTTTTTGAGTTCTGTTGGAGTTTTATGTTTTTTCAGTGGAATTTCTTGTGACAGATTGTGACGACGTGAGGAGTCTCTCTGACAGATCTCTGAGTCTCTCTGAGTCTTGAACCCGAGCAGCCACCTGTAACGACCTTCGTCGCCAGAGACTACCGGAGTCTGCTGGACAGGTCCTGTCATGTCAAATCGTCTTCTCTGTCCTCCAAAGGAAAGCGCTAAGGCAGGCACTGCACGCATGCCACCTGATTTTTTCAAGAAGATCTCAACATATCTCAACATCTCCCTTATTTTCCATGTTTTCTCATTGTCCACTTTGTCATGCTTTGTGGGTTCTAGGAAGGTCCAGTGTGCAGCATCTTGGAAGATGCCAGCCAAGCTGCTCAGATTTGGCCTTAGCATGAAATCTGCGAAGTCAGTTCATATCAATTCCTTTTCAGTGCCTCTGAGTAATTTGTAAACACAATTCCTTTCAGAACTAAGTGTTCTTTCAATGCTTTCCGGTGAAAACTAGTGCAGCTGATTGTCGTATCTATCGCCATCTCTGGTCGTAGTACCAGTTCTCTCGCTGGCATCAGCACGTACGTCACCAGAATAGGCACCTCGGCAGAACAGTTCCAGAGCCAAGCGCATGGCGCAACACCAGAATGAAATTGAACGAAGTGCCAGTGCAACAATGTGCAACAAGTAAAAATTGTATAAACATGGTGCTGCATTGGGGAATTGCTGGGTCTACCAACAAGCATTCATAGCAATCATAGCAATCATAGCAACATGATCATAGCATTCATAGCTCTGACATGCTCTGACGTCGGAACAGAGCTGTCAGTGCTCCGATGACGAAACGCAACCCCTAAGGTGCTGACCATGATCAGTACTTTGCCTCAGAACTCGACAAGAACATGTGATGTGCCGTGTTCTGTGCCGGAATGACCCGGGATCTCCTGGGATGTCCTGGGATGTCCAGTGATGTCTGGTGACGTCTGGTGATTTGGCCATGAGAGAGTTCCCGAGATGCGATTTCAGGCAAGGTACAGACGATGCTGCACCTTGGTCAAGGCCAAATGTACGATGTTGCGCAACATTGCCATTTTTCGCACCATGTTTTCCAAATCTCAGTCATGCTGAAACCATGTTTCCGGCCATTTTTCGCACTCTTTCTCCAACTCTTCTTCCTCCTTCCTAAGCATTGATATGCTACGCAATGCAAGTCCAGCTGTTCAGAGCTGTTCAGTGTTGGAAACCATGGGAAGACAAAAAGATCGAGTACAAGTTCTGAACAAGGTGAGGACTAAAAGAGTTTCATGCAAACGCAAGTCTTTAAGTCCTGACGACGAGTACTAACATGAACTAAGAAGACATTAAAAGAAATGAAAGTTAGAGAAAGTACCAAGAACACATTGTGCCTTGAGCCTTCTTCAGATATTTGTCCAGACCGCCAAGGATTGCGAAACTTTTCCCTTGCATTTTTCTTATTTGATGTATTTTCTTGCTGAATATTGTGCTGTTTTCGTTGTTGAACTTTTTGAAAAACACTTCGAAACGCACTTCATTGCACTTCGTTGTTTTCGTGTGTGGTGAATTGTGCGTTCTTGAACCGTTCTTGATCGTTTTTGCGTTGAGTCCTGCCTCCATGACCTCAAGCGACTTCGAGTCCCCACAAATCGTGTCTTGAGAATCTTTGAAAGCAGCTTAAGGAGAAAGACATAGAAAGTTTGTCAAAAAGATAAGAGCATGAGCAAGTCCTAAAGTCCTAAAGCAGCAAAATCTCAAAAACGAGAGTCGAACATAGTCAAACTACATATTTCTCTAGGTCATTTTGTGTCACATTTCAAGTCTAAGAGGCTCTTGGAGGCTCTGAGAGGCTCTAGGAGGCTCTAAGAGGCTCTAAGAGGCTCTCAGAGGCTCTTGGAGGCTCTGAGAGGCTCTAGGAGGCTCTAAGAGGCTCTCAGAGGCTCTAGGAGGCTCTAAGAGGCTCTCAGAGGCTCTAAGAGGCTCTAAGAGGCTCTTGGAGGCTCTGAGAGGCTCTAGGAGGCTCTAAGAGGCTCTCAGAGGCTCTTGGAGGCTCTGAGAGGCTCTAGGAGGCTCTAAGAGGCTCTCAGAGGCTCTAAGAGGCTCTGAGAGGCTCTAGGAGGCTCTAAGAGGCTCTCAGAGACTCTAGGAGGCTCTGAGAGGCTCTGAGAGGCTCTAGGAGGCTCTAAGAGGCTCTAAGAGGCTCTCAGAGGCTCTTGGAGGCTCTGAGAGGCTCTAGGAGGCTCTAAGAGGCTCTCAGAGGCTCTAGGAGGCTCTGAGAGGCTCTAGGAGGCTCTAAGAGGCTCTCAGAGGCTCTTGGAGGCTCTGAGAGGCTCTAGGAAACTCTAAGAGGCTCTCAGAGGCTCTTGGAGGCTCTGAGAGGCTCTAGGAGGCTCTAAGAGGCTCTCAGAGGCTCTAGGAGGCTCTGAGAGGCTCTAGGAGGCTCTAAGAGGCTCTCAGAGGCTCTTGGAGGCTCTGAGAGGCTCTAGGAGGCTCTAAGAGGCTTTCAGAGGCTCTAGGAGGCTCTGAGAGGCTCTAGCTCTAAGAGGCTCTCAGAGGCTCTTGGAGGCGCTGAGAGGCTCGAGGAGGCTCTAAGAGGCTCTCAGAAGCTCTTGGAGGCTCTGAGAGGCTCTAGGAGGCTCTAAGAGGCTCTCAGAGGCTCTAGGAGGCTCTGAAAGGCTCTAGGAGGCTCTAAGAGGCTCTCAGAGGCTCTAGGAGGCTCTGAGAGGCTCTAGGAGGCTCTAAGAGGCTCTCAGAGGCTCTTGGAGGCTCTGA
>BGPT01002027.1:89152-92571 GCA_003297045.1 Symbiodinium sp. clade C Y103 | reverse complement strand
GAGATTCTAAGAGGCTCTAAGAGGCTCTAAGAGGCTCTAAGAGTCTCTAAGAGGCTCTAAGAGATTCTAAGAGTCTCTAAGAGGCTCTAAGAGATTCTAAGAGGCTCTAAGAGGCTCTAAGAGATTCTAAGAGGCTCTAAGAGGCTCTAAGAGGCTCTAAGAGTCTCTAAGAGATTCTAAGAGGCTCTAAGAGGCTTGAGGGGAACAGGAAGCTCAGGAAGCTTCTGAGATCGCCACTCTTCTTCCTCCTTCTTCTTCCTTTCCTCCTGAATCATAGTAGAGAGAAAGCTGGGCAGCTGGTAGCAAAGACTCCAAGTCAGATTTGAGAGATTTGAGCCCTTGACGCTGCACAGCCACAGTCCATCACAGTCCTCCAGCTCTTTGTCTGTTTTCTTCAAGCGCGCATCTTTCTCTTTATCTCTGGAATCTTTCGAATCTTTCGAATCTTTCTCTTTTCCATTGTACTTCTTCCTGAGCTGCCAGGCCACGCAAGCCATTGATAAAGCCATTGGTACTATCGACTCTCTTGGAGCTCACAGATGACAAGACACCGTAGACCCGTAGACACCCCCTGGATGTCTTGTCCCTTCAGCCCAGGGGCAAGCGATCAAAATGGCCCATTTCTGGTAACCTCAGTTCTTCTGAGAGAACAAACAAATGGAGAAAAATCTTTGCTGAAGATCTTCAATTAATTGTTCAGCAAATGGCACATTCTTTACGTCTCTGATCTCCCCGTGTTCGCGTCTTGAATCCGAAAGTTTGAAACGAGATACAGTACATCTCAAAATCATTTGAGTTTCTGAAACAGTTCACTCGTCGACATCAACATGTCAACAATATTCCATTAATATAATTTGAGAATATAAACAAATATCAACAAATAACAAATGTATCTAATCTATATACATATATTGTGTTTACCTACTGTCTACATACTGTACATCCAATTCACGTTCAGAGTTGACCAGAGTTGACCTATGTCATGGACCTATGTGGACCTTGTCAAGGAGCTCGAAGCTCTCGAAGCTCCGGGGGCAGAGCTAAAGTCCCGAGCCAAACAGCTACCGGGCTACGTTGGCTACGTTCACTACGTTCCCAAGTCCGACCACAGCTGCTTTCCAGTTGAAACAATCAGCAAATATCAGCAATCCAACATAATCCGCAAGTTCAGAACTTGTTCGAACATTGCTGACAACATCTTGTGTATTTTTCGTAACTGTTCAAAGATGTTCAAAGATTTTCAAGGACACTTCAGAAACTCCAGAGTGGAGATTTGTGGAGTCATGTTTTTAATGTTTTGATCTTCTTTGGCTCGATTTCTCAGGCAGCTCTTCCAGTCTTGGCTGAACCAAGCAGAAACGAGCAGAGCTCTGGGTGAAAAGGTCCGGCATGATCCGGCCGTGGAAAAGAGACAAACAGAACCGCGTTGTAAACAAAACTGCCATAACAACTTTGTCTCACACACAAAACAGGATCTCATGATCTCATGAAATGTGTACCTGAACTGACGAAATCATCGTTGTCAAGTTGTCTCAAGTTGTCTGAAGTTATGCCGGAGCGTTCACTGTAAAGACTGTGGTTGTGTGCGTCTCAAACGGGTTCAAGCGCAATACCCAACCCTCAGGTGGAGCCGATGCATCTTTCCTTAATAAAAAGGAAAAAAACACAACACATAACTGTCTTAACTGTAGTCTTTCTGTAGAAATCTCATAACTGTCTTTCTGCAGTCTGAAAGACCGCTTAGACTCTTGACTAATCTTCACTGTTCATGTTGCGTCAATGTTTCTTGATCCTTCTCGTTTCTCAAGAACATTTGCCTTGCTCTTTTCGTCTCTGACAACACAATCCGAAGAAATAGGAGCGAAAGAATAAAAGGAAACAACTCACACCGTGCCACACAAATCCACACCAAGACATGAAATCATGGAAATCTTGCCGCTAGGAGCCTCACATGGCTACTCTGAAAAGAACGACAAGAATTCAGCTGTGAAGCTAGATCTGTTAGATCAACTGTTGAGTGCTGTCAAGGTTGAAACGCAAACAGGCGAAGTTGTGCATTCCGGTCCGAAAGCTCCCACAAAGTCCGTCTCTGAACAACCCAAGGCTGACAGTTGAGCTTGGCACGCATGGCCCAAATTCAAGAGCGGTTTCCGCTCCTCCAGGAGCAATTTGGACAGTTTAGATTACTTCATGGGACGGCAACATATTTGAGAATGAAATCTAAACATCCAAAAGTATTGAAATCTTAAAGTTGTAACAATCAAAAATACTTGAAATTTAAAATTGTTGAAATCCAAAAATGTTTGCGTTTGTTTTTTCGCGTTCCACATGTTGCCAATTCGAGAACTAGACAGCAAGGGCAGTAAAACCCGTTCGAGTCCGCAAAGTGCAAAAGTTCCACATGTTATCATATAATTGTTTGTTTATGATGAAGTCCAAATAGAAATAGCATATATCATATTATAGTTTAAGTCAATTTATATATAAGTTTTGTTCTATACATCTACAGTTATGTATGCAAAAATATGCGATGTAAAGTATATTAGTTTATATACGATACATACATACATACAAAATGTATGATGTTCACATTATGACATATTTGTATTATGAAGCTATCTATGTATATAAGGTCTCGTGTTCCGTGTTCCTACCCCCCCCAATGATATGGTCCTTTCAGGCCCCACGTAGCACCCCCGGCCCTTCCATTTGCAAACTGTTTGCAGCATTTCTGAGGTCCAGCCTCGTATTTGCAAGCTATCTGCAGCATTTCTGAGATCAGTCTCGTATTCAATAGCCATTTGCAGCATTCCTGACCTCCAACCTCCCACGTACTGGCTATATGCTAGATTTATATATACACATACTGTCTCCAAGTACCTACGAACCAGATACATACATACATACAAAAATACATACATACAAACATACATACATACATACATACTTACATGCTTACATACTTACCTACATACATACATACTTACATACTTACATACTTACATAGTTACATAGGTTCTCACATACATACATACGTACATACATACATACATACTTACATACTTACATACTTACATACTTGCATACTTGCATACTTAGGTACTTACAGATTTACACACTTACATACTTAAAGATTTACGTACTTGCATACTTACATACTTACATACTTACAGATTTACGTACTTGCATACTTACATGCTTATATACTTACAGATTTACATAGTTACATACTGACATCCTGACAAACTGACAAACTTACATACACACTTGATCAGAACAGTCTCTGCGAATTGGGTAGTGAGAATGCATCTGACGTGCAAAAAGACACCAACCGTAAAAATGAAAAGATGAAATAATGTATATATATGTATATGATCACAGCAGACATTGACGATATAAACCAACAGCGATAAAATTTA
>BGPT01002027.1:69152-84152 GCA_003297045.1 Symbiodinium sp. clade C Y103 | reverse complement strand
CACTACCACTACCACTACAGCTACAACTACATTACAACATTACAACAACACACGACAAAGTTACACTACACTAAACTATACTACCCACACTACACTATACTACACTACACTACACTGCACTACACTACAATACACTACGCTACGTTTCACTACCACTACAACTACAGCTACAACTACCACTACCACTACAACTACACCTACACCTACAGCTACACTACAACTACAGCTACAACTACACTACAACTACAGCTACACCTGCACTAAAGCTACAACTACAACTACTACAACTAAAACTACAACTACACCTACAACTGCAACTACCACTACAACCACAACTACACTACAACGGCAACTAGAACTACAACTTCACTACAACTACAACTACAGCTACACATACCATTATCACTACAACTACAGCTGTGCTACAAATACAACTACAAATACAACTACAGCTACAACTACCAATACCAATACAACTACAACAACAACTGCAACTACACTACCACTACCACTACAACTACACCTACTACTACAGCTGCACTACAACTACAGCTACAACTACAACTGCAACTACCCTACAACTACAACTGCAACTACAACTACAACTGCAACCACAACTACAACTACAACTACAATTACACTACAACTACCACTACAACTACAACTACACCTACAGCTACAACTACAACTACAGCCGCACTACAACTACAACTACAGCTGCACTACACCTACAACTACAACTACAACTACATTACAACTACACTGCGTTGCCTCCAACCACTTTTCGATCCATCAGCAGGTTCGCTCTGCCATCCCTGCCTCACAGCAACCAAACTCTGCTAATCTCTGCTATAGGTTTTCTATCTTTGAAACTGCGTGCGCGATTGCATTGTCTTTGGCAGCTGAGGGTCGCAAATCGCATTGGAATGGCTGCATCGAGGTTGCGATGGTGATTTGGCAGCAGATTTTTCCATTTTGGCGGTTGTGATTTTCCTTTGAGGATTCCTTTAAAAAAGCGCTTCACAATCGTTTTTTTTGCTTTGGCCTGGAGATCCGGTTTTGGAGCTCCTGTTTCTGTGTGAAAGCTTCTTTGTGTAAACGCTTCTCTGTGCAAAAGCTTTCTGTTCAAAAGCTTCTCTGTGCAAAAGCTTCTCTGTGTAAAAGCTTTCGCGCAAAAGCTTCTCTGTGTAACTGCTTCTCTGCGCAAAAGTTTCTCTGTGCGGAAGCTTCTCTGTCCAAAGCTTCTCTGTGCAAAAGCTTCTCTGTGCAAAAGCTTCTCTGTGCAAAAGCTTCTCTGTGTAAAAGCTTCTCTGTGGAAAAGCTTCTCTGTGTAAAAGCTTCTCTGTGCAAAGCTTCTTTGTGTAAAAGCTTCTCTGTATCAAAGCTTCTCTGCGTAAAAGGTTCTCTGTGAAAAAAGCTTCTCTGTGGCAAAGCTTCTCTGCGCAAAAGCTTCTCTGTGCAAAAGCTTCTCTGTGCAAAAGCTTCTCTGTGCAAAAGTTTCTCTGTGTAAAAGCTTCTCTGTGGAAAAGCTTCTCTGTGCAAAAGCTTCTCTGTGGAAAAGCTTCTCTGTGCAAAGCTTCTCTGTGTAAAAGCTTCTCTGTGGAAACGCTTCTCTGCGCAAAAGTTTCTCTGTGCAAAAGCTTCTCTGTGCAAAGATTCTCTGTGCAAAAACTTCTCTGTGGAAAAGCTTCTCTGTGCAAAGCTTCTCTGTGTAAAAGCTTCTCTGTGTAAAAGCTTCTCTGCGCAAAAGCTTCTCTGTGTAAAAGCTTCTCTGTGTAAAAGCTTCTCTGCGCAAAAGCTTCTCTGTGTAAAAGCTTCTCTGTGTAAAAGCTTCTCTGTGGAAAAGCTTCTCTGTGCAAAAGCTTCTCTGTGCAAAAGCTTCTCTGTGGAAAAGCTTCTCTGTGCAAAAGCTTCTCTGTGCAAAGCTTCTCTGCGCAAAAGCTTCTCTGCGCAAAAGTTTCTCTGTGCAAAAGCTTCTCTGTGCAAAGGTTCTCTGTGCAAAAGCTTCTCTGTGCATAAGCTTCTCTGTGCAAAGCTTCTCTGTGTAAAAGCTTCTCTGTGGAAAAGGTTCTCTGTGCATAAGCTTCTCTGTGTAAAAGCTTCTCTGTGTAAAAGCTTCTCTGTGTAAAAGCTTCTCTGTGGAAAAGCTTCTCTGTGTAAAAGCTTCTCTGTGCCAAAAGCTTCTCTGTGCAAAAGTTTCTCTGTGCAAAAGCTTCTCTGTGCAAAGCTTCTCTGTGGCAAAGCTTCTCTGTGGCAAAGCTTCTCTGCGCAAAAGCTTCTCTGTTCAAAGCTTCTCTGTGTAAAAGCTTCTCTGTGGAAAAGCTTCTCTGCGCAAAAGCTTCTCTGTGGAAGAGNCTGTTCAAAGCTTCTCTGTGTAAAAGCTTCTCTGTGGAAAAGCTTCTCTGCGCAAAAGCTTCTCTGTGGAAGAGCTTCTCTGTGTAAAAGCTTCTCTGTCCAAAGCTTCTCTGTGTAAAAGCTTCTCTGTGGAAAAGCTTCTCTGTCCAAAGCTTCTCTGTGTAAAAGCTGCTCTGTGTAAAAGCTTCTCTGTGCAAAGCTTCTCTGTGTAAAAGCTTCTGTGTGTAAAACTTCTCTGCGCAAAAGCTTCTCTGTGCAAAAGCTTCTCTGTGTAAAAGCTTCTCTGCGCAAAAGCTTCTCTGTGTAAAAGCTTCTCTGTGGACAAGCTTCTCTGCGCAAAAGCTGCTCTGTGCAAAAGCTTCTCTGTGCAAAAGCTTCTCTGTGTAAAAGCTTCTCTGTGTAAAAGCTTCTCTGTGGAAAAGCTTCTCTGTGGAAAAGCTTCTCTGTGCAAAGCTTCTCTGTGTAAAAGCTTCTGTGTATCAAAGCTTCTCTGTGCAAAGCTTCTCTGTGCAAAAGCTTCTCTGTGCAAAAGCTTCTCTGCGCAAAAGCTTCTCTGTGCAAAAGCTTCTCTGTGTAAAAGCTTCTCTGTGGAAAAGCTTCTCTGTCCAAAGCTTCT
The DNA here is from genome assembly GCA_003297045.1 of Symbiodinium sp. clade C Y103. Classification (NCBI taxonomy): domain Eukaryota; class Dinophyceae; order Suessiales; family Symbiodiniaceae; genus Cladocopium; species Cladocopium sp. clade C. The sequence continues at coordinate 81,181 of BGPT01002027.1, read as the reverse complement.
CTGTGCAAAAGCTTCTCTGCGCAAAAGCTTCTCTGTTCAAAGCTTCTCTGTGTAAAAGCTTCTCTGTGGAAATGCTTCTCTGTGCAAAGCTTCTCTGTGTAAAAGCTTCTCTGTGTAAAAGCTTCTCTGTGTAAAAGCTTCTCTGTGTAAAAGCTTCTCTGTGGAAAAGCTTCTCTGTCCAAAGCTTCTCTGTGTAAAAGCTTCTCTGTGTAAAAGCTTCTCTGTGGAAAAGCTTCTCTGTCCAAAGCTTCTCTGTGTAAAAGCTTCTCTGTCCAAAGCTTCTCTGCGCAAAAGCTTCTCTGTGCCAAAAGCTTCTCTGTGCAAAGCTTCTCTGTGCAAAAGCTTCTCTGTGCAAAAGCTTCTCTGTGTAAAAGCTTCTCTGTGTAAAAGCTTCTCTGTGTAAAAGCTTCTCTGTGTAAAAGCTTCTCTGCGCAAAAGCTTCTCTGTGTAAAAGCTTCTCTGTGTAAAAGCTTCTCCGTGCAAAGCTTCTCTGTGTAAAAGCTTCTCTGTGTAAAAGCTTCTCCGTCCAAAGCTTCTCTGTTTGAAAACTTCTCTGCGCAAAAGCTTCTCTGTGCAAAAGCTTCTCTGTGCAAAGCTTCTCTGTGTCAAAGCTTCTCTGTGGAAAAGCTTCTCTGTGCAAAAGCTTCTCTGTGTAAAAGCTTCTCTGTGCCAAAAAGCTTCTCTGTGTAAAAGCTTCTCTGTGCAAAGCTTCTCTGTGTAAAAGCTTCTCTGTGTAAAAGCTTCTCTGTGTAAAAGCTTCTCTGTGCAAAGCTTCTCTGTGGAAAAGCTTCTCTGTGCAAAGCTTCTCTGTGGAAAAGCTTCTCTGTGCAAAGCTTCTCTGTGTAAAAGCTTCTCTGCGCAAAAGCTTCTCTGTGGAAGAGCTTCTCTGTGTAAAAGCTTCTCTGTGTAAAAGCTTCTCTGTGTAAAAGCTTCTCTGTGGAAAAGCTTCTCTGTCCAAAGCTTCTCTGTGTAAAAGCTTCTCTGTCCAAAGCTTCTCTGTGTAAAAGCTTCTCTGTGCCAACAGCTTCTCTGTGCAAAGCTTCTCTGTGTAAAAGCTTCTCTGTGCAAAAGCTTCTCTGCGCAAAAGCTTCTCTGTGCAAAAGCTTCTCTGTGCAAAGCTTCTCTGCGCAAAAGCTTCTCTGTGTAAAAGCTTCTCTGTGCAAAGCTTCTCTGTCCAAAGCTTCTCTGTGCAAANTGCAAAAGCTTCTCTGTGCAAAGCTTCTCTGCGCAAAAGCTTCTCTGTGTAAAAGCTTCTCTGTGCAAAGCTTCTCTGTCCAAAGCTTCTCTGTGCAAAAGCTTCTCTGCGCAAAAGCTTCTCTGTTCAAAGCTTCTCTGTGTAAAAGCTTCTCTGTGCAAAGCTTCTCTGTGTAAAAGCTTCTCTGTGGAAAAGCTTCTCTGTCCAAAGCTTCTCTGTGTAAAAGCTTCTCTGCGCAAAAGCTTCTCTGCGCAAAAGCTTTCCTGTGCAAAGCTTCTCTGAGTAAAAACTTCTCTGTGTAAAAGCTTCTCTGTGTAAAAGCTTCTCTGTGGAAAAGCTTCTCTGTGTAAAAGCTTCTCTGTGCCAAAAGCTTCTCTGTGTAAAAGCTTCTCCGTGCAAAGCTTCTCTGTGTAAAAGCTTCTCTGTGTAAAAGCTTCTCCGTCCAAAGCTTCTCTGCGCAAAAGCTTCTCTGGGCAAAGGTTCTCTGTGGAAAAGCTTCTCTGTGCAAAAGCTTCTCTGTGTAAAAGCTTCTCTGTGTAAAAGCTTCTCTGCGCAAGAGCTTCTCTGTGCAAAGCTTCTCTGTGTAAAAGCTTCTCTGTGGAAAAGCTTCTCCGTCCAAAGCTTCTCTGTGTAAAAGCTTCTCTGTGGAAAAGCTTNAGCTTCTCTGTGCAAAGCTTCTCTGTGTAAAAGCTTCTCTGTGGAAAAGCTTCTCCGTCCAAAGCTTCTCTGTGTAAAAGCTTCTCTGTGGAAAAGCTTCTCTGTCCAAAGCTTCTCTGTGTAAAAGCTTCTCTGCGCAAAAGCTTCTCTGTGCAAAGCTTCTCTGTGCAAAGCTTCTCTGTGTAAAAGCTTCTCTGCGCAAAAGCTTCTCTGTGCAAAGCTTCTCTGTGCAAAGCTTCTCTGTGTAAAAGCTTCTCTGTGGAAAAGCTTCTCTGTGCAAGAGCTTCTCTGTGTAAAAGCTTCTCTGTGTAAAAGCTTCTCTGCACAAAAGCTTCTCTGTGCATAAGCTTCTCTGTGCAAAGCTTCTCTGCGCAAAAGCTTCTCTGTGCAAAAGCTTCTCTGTGGCAAAGCTTCTCTGTGGCAAAGCTTCTCTGCGCAAAAGCNAAGCTTCTCTGTGCAAAGCTTCTCTGCGCAAAAGCTTCTCTGTGCAAAAGCTTCTCTGTGGCAAAGCTTCTCTGTGGCAAAGCTTCTCTGCGCAAAAGCTTCTCTGTGTAAAAGCTTCTCTGTGTAAAAGCTTATCTGCGCAAAAGCTTCTCTGTGCAAAGCTTCTCTGTGTATAAGCTTCTCTGTGTAAAAGCTTCTCTGCGCAAAAGCTTCTCTGTGCAAAAGCTTCTCTGTGTAAAAGCTTCTCTGTGTAAAAGCTTCTNTCTCTGTGTATAAGCTTCTCTGTGTAAAAGCTTCTCTGCGCAAAAGCTTCTCTGTGCAAAAGCTTCTCTGTGTAAAAGCTTCTCTGTGTAAAAGCTTCTCTGTGTAAAAGCTTCTCTGTGGAAAAGCTTCTCTGCGCAAAAGCTTCTCTGGGCAAAGGTTCTCTGTGGAAAAGCTTCTCTGTGCAAAAGCTTCTCTGTGTAAAAGCTTCTCTGTGTCAAAGCCTCTCTGCGCAAAAGCTTCTCTGTGCAAAGCTTCTCTGTGTAAAAGCTTCTCTGTGGAAAAGCTTCTCCGTCCAAAGCTTCTCTGTGTAAAAGCTTCTCTGTGGAAAAGCTTNTCTGTCCAAAGCTTCTCTGTGTAAAAGCTTCTCTGCGCAAAAGCTTCTCTGTGCAAAGCTTCTCTGTGCAAAGCTTCTCTGTGTAAAAGCTTCTCTGTGTAAAAGCTTCTCTGCGCAAAAGCTTCTCTGCGCAAAAGCTTTCCTGTGCAAAGCTTCTCTGTGTAAAAACTTCTCCGTGCAAAGCTTCTCTGTGTAAAAGTTTCTCTGTGGAAAAGGTTCTCTGTGCATAAGCTTCTCTGTGTAAAAACTTCTCTGTGTAAAAGCTTCTCTGTGTAAAAGCTTCTCTGTGCAAAAGCTTCTCTGTGTAAAAGCTTCTCTGTGCCAAAAGCTTCTCTGTGTAAAAGCTTCTCCGTGCAAAGCTTCTCTGTGTAAAAGCTTCTCTGTGCAAAGCTTCTCTGTGGAAAAGCTTCTCTGTGCAAAGCTTCTCTGTGTAAAAGCTTCTCTGCGCAAAAGCTTCTCTGTGCAAAGCTTCTCTGTGTAAAAGCTGCTCTGTGTAAAAGCTTCTCTGTGTAAGAGCTTCTCTGTGTAAAAGCTTCTCTGTGGAAAAGCTTCTCTGTCCAAAGCTTCTCTGTGTAAAAGCTTCTCTGCGCAAAAGCTTTCCTGTGCAAAGCTTCTCTGTGTAAAAGCTTCTCTGTGGAAAAGCTTCTCTGTGGAAAAGCTTCTCTGTGTAAAAGCTTCTCTGTGCAAAGCTTCTCTGTGTAAAAGCTTCTCTGTGATGTAAAAGCTTCTCTGTGGAAAAGCTTCTCTGTCCAAAGCTTTTTCTGTGCAAAGCTTCTCTGCGCAAAAGCTTCTCTGTGTAAAAGCTTCTCTGTGTAAAAGCTTCTCTGTGCAAAAGCTTCTCTGTCCAAAGCTTCTCTGCGCAAAAGCTTCTCTGTGGAAGAGCTTCTCTGTGTAAAGCTTCTCTGTGCAAAAGCTTCTCTGTCCACAGCTTCTCTGTGTAAAAGCTTCTCTGTGTAAAAGCTGCTCTGTGTAAAAGCTTCTCTGTGTAAAAGCTTCTCTGTGTAAAAGCTTCTCTGTGGAAAAGCTTCTCTGTCCAAAGCCTCTCTGTGTAAAAGCTTCTCTGCGCAAAAGCTTTCCTGTGCAAAGCTTCTCTGTGTAAAAGCTTCTCTGTGTAAAAGCTTCTCTGTGTAAAAGCTTCTCTGTGTAAAAGCTTTGCTGTGCAAAGCTTCTCTGTGCAAAAGCTTCTCTGTGTAAAACCTTCTCTGTGTCAAAGCTTCTCTGTGTAAAAGCTTCTCTGTGTAAAAGCTTCTCTGTGTAAAAGCTTGTCTGTGTAAAAGCTTCTCTGTGCAAAGCTTCTCTGTGCAAAGCTTCTCTGTGTCAAAGCTTCTCTGTGGGAAGGTTTCTCTGTCCAAAGCTTCTCTGTGTAAAAGCTTCTCTGTGCCAAAAGCTCCTCTGTGCAAAGCTTCTCTGTGCAAAGGTTCTCTGTGTAAAAGCTTCTCTGTGATGTAAAAGCTTCTCTGTGCAAAGCTTCTCTGCGCAAAAGCTTCTCTGTGCAAAAGCTTCTCTGTGGCAAAGCTTCTCTGTGGCAAAGCTTCTCTGCGCAAAAGCNTCTCTGTGTATAAGCTTCTCTGTGTAAAAGCTTCTCTGCGCAAAAGCTTCTCTGTGCAAAAGCTTCTCTGTGTAAAAGCTTCTCTGTGTAAAAGCTTCTGTGTGCCAAAAGCTTCTCTGTGCAAAGCTTCTCTGTGCAAAGCTTCTCTGTGGAAAAGCTTCTCTGTGTAAAAGCTTCTCTGTGTAAAAGCTTCTCTGTGTAAAAGCTTCTCTGTGCCAAAAGCTTCTCTGTGCAAAGCTTCTCTGTGCAAAGCTTCCCCGTGTAAAAGCTTCTCTGTGGAAAGGTTTCTCTGTCCAAAGCTTCTCTGTGTAAAAGCTTCTCTGTGCCAAAAGCTTCTCTGTGCAAAGCTTCTCTGTGCAAAGCTTCTCTGTGTAAAAGCTTCTCTGTGGAAAGGTTTCTTTGTCCAAAGCTTGTCTGTGTAAAAGCTTCTCTGTGCCAAAAGCTTCTCTGTGCAAAGCTTCTCTGTGCAAAGCTTCTCTGTGGAAAAGCTTGTCTGTGGAAAGGTTTCTCTGTCCAAAGCTTCATTGTGCAAAAGCTTCTGTGTGTAAAAGGTTCTCTCTCTGGAGGTGAAAAGACTTGAGATGAGCAGAGAAGAGGTGAGGTGATTTGAGCAGAGGTCAGAAAAGGTAGGGAGAGTGGAGACGAGGTGGTAAAAGGTGAGACGGAATGAAACGAGTTGAAAGAAGTCGAGAAGAGGTCAGCTGAGATGAAAGCCGTTGAGAAAGTTGAGAAGAGAGGGAAAGCGGCAAGAAAAGTTCAGAAAAGGTATATAGGAAGAGGTGAGAGTCGTTCAGAAGGTTGAGAGGAGACGGGAAGACTGAAGCAAGATGATGACGAATTCGCTGAGCACAGTTGCGAAGATGTGACTCTTTGTGCCAGCTCCTATAGGCAAAACTTGTGTTTCGGTCCTATAGTCTTAAGCTTCTTTTCTTTTGGAAACTTCCGCCACCCGCCTAGTGCGGGTTTTACTTGTATTCAAATATTCACATATCTATATACTACTCAACGACGCGGACAAGGACGAGGACAGGACGCCAAACACGACCACAGTAACAACCACAATGACAACCATGGCAACCACAACAGCCATAACAACCACAACAACCATCACAACGACAACAAGCAAAGCAACCATAACAACCACAAACAACAATAACAATTACAAAAATACAACATACAAGTAAAAGAGGTGGAAATAGTCAGAGGAAGTTTCGTAGAGAAACTCCGAGTTACGGACTTTCACATTCCTAGTAATCCAAAGATCATTGTCTCAGGTGGGCACCTGCCTGAAGAGATCATTAAGTCACCTTGTCATTAGTTCACAAGATCATAGAGTCACCTTCTCATTGGTTCACATAGCTAGTAATCCAANAGGTGGGCACCTGCCTGAAGAGATCATTAAGTCACCTTGTCATTAGTTCACAAGATCATAGAGTCACCTTCTCATTGGTTCACATAGCTAGTAATCCAACGATCATTGTGTCAGGTGGGCACCTGCCTGAAGAGACCACTAAGTCACCTTGTCATTAGTTCACAAGATCATAGAGTCACCTTCTCATTGGTTCACAGAGCTAGTAATCCAAAGATCATTGTGTCAGGTGGGCACCTGCCTGAAGAGATCATTAAGTCACCTTGTCATTAGTTCACAAGATCATAGAGTCATCTTGTCTCATTGGTTTACATAGCTAGTAATCCAAAGATCAGTGTGTCAGGTGGGCACCTGCCTGAAGAGATCATTAAGTCACCTTGTCATTAGTTCACTAGGTCATAGAGTCACCTTCTCATTGGTTGCTTCGCAGCTTCACAAGATCCTTGTGTCCGGTGGGCATTAGCAAGAAGACATCACTAGGTCTGCTACATCAAGGCAAGTTCCTGTGTAGCACTGTGCTGCGTTTTGCTTGTGTTTTGCAAGCATGTGTGTGCAGTTTGCATTGGAATTGTTACATCAAGGATGAGNTCAAGGCAAGTTCCTGTGTAGCACTGTGCTGCGTTTTGCTTGTGTTTTGCAAGCATGTGTGTGCAGTTTGCATTGGAATTGTTACATCAAGGATGAGATCTGAATGGTAGGATTTTTCACGAAACCTTGTGTTTTTTCGGGTAAACGGAGGTTGCGTTGCGGTGAAAAGTTGGCTCGCGCGCGCGACGGTCTTAGGCGTCGCCGTTTTGTCTCGGATCTAGCTCGAACGGCGCTGGCAATGGGAATAAGTCTCTGAAGGTCACTTTGTTGTTTCGCTGTTGACGCTGTGCTATGGTGTTTTGCATGTCCTGTTGTGCTTTGCGCATTGGAATTGCTGCATCAAGGCAAGTGCCTGTGTAGCACTGTGTTGCGATTTGCTTGTGTTTTGCAAGGCAGCGCTTGTAGTTTGCATTGGAATTGCTACATCAAGGATGAGATTTGAATGTTAGGATTTGCACGAAACCTTGTGTTTTTNTGAAAAGTTGGCTCGCGCGCGCGACGGTCTTAGGCGTCGCCGTTTGGTCTCGGATCTAGCTCGAACGGCGCTGGCAATGGGAATAAGTCTCTGAAGGTCTCTTTGTTGTTTCGCTGTTGACGCTGTGCTATGGTGTTTTGCATGTCCTGCTGTGCTTTGCGCATTGGAATGGCTGCATCCAGGCAAGTTCCTGTGTAGCATTGTGCTGCGTTTTGCTTGTGTTTTGCAAGCATGTGTGTGCGCAGTTTGCATTGGAATTGTTACATCAAGGATGAGATCTGAATGTTAGGATTTGCACGAAACCTTGTGTTTTTTCGGGTAAACGGAGGTTGCGTTGCGGTGAAAAGTTGGCTCTCGCGCGCGACGGTCTTAGGCGTCGCCGTTTGGTCTCGGATCTAGCTCGAACGGCGCTGGCAATGAGAAGTCTCTCAAAGTCACTTTGTTGTTTCGCTGTTGACGCTGTGCTATGGTGTTTTGCATGTCATGTTGTGCTTTGCGCATTGGAATGGCTTCATGAAGGCAAGTTCTTCTGCAGCATTGTGTTGCGATGTGCTTGTGTTTTGCAANTGCTTGTGTTTTGCAAGGCAGCGCTTGTAGTTTGCATTGGAATTGCTACATCAAGGATGAGATTTGAATGTTAGGATTTGCACGAAACCTTGTGTTTTTTCGCGTAAACGGAGGTTGCGTTGCGGTGAAAAGTTGGCTCGCGCGCGCGACGGTCTTAGGCGTCGCCGTTTGGTCTCGGATCTAGCTCGAACGGCGCTGGCAANTTGCGTTGCGGTGAAAAGTTGGCTCGCGCGCGCGACGGTCTTAGGCGTCGCCGTTTGGTCTCGGATCTAGCTCGAACGGCGCTGGCAATGGGAATAAGTTTCTCAAAGTCACTTTGTTGCTTCGCTGTTGACGCTGTGCTATGGTGTTTTGCATGTCCTGTTGTGCTTTGCGCATTGGAATTGCTGCATCAAGGCAAGTTCCTGTGTCTGGCAGCGATGTGCGTAGTTCCTTTGTGTTTTGCAATTCAGTGTTTGCGAATCGCATTGTAATGGCTGCGTCCAGGTTCCTTGGCGCCACGGCTGCGTGCGTAATACTCTTGTGTTTTGCAGCTGGACCTCGTAAATCGTATTGGAATGGCTGCATCCAGGCTGCGAAAGGGAGTTGTCACAGTTTTTTTTCCATTTTGGGGCTGCTGATTTCCCTATAAAAACTCTTACTAAAAAGTCTGCAAAATCGTACTTTTTTTGGCTTTGGCGTCGAGATCCCGGTTTTGGAGCTGCAATTTCTGGCAGCGGTGTGCGTAGTTCTATATTGTGTGTTTTGTAATTCAGTGTTTGCGAATCGCATTGTAATGGCTGCGTCCAGGTTTCTTGGCGCCACGGCTGCGTGCGTAATACTATTGTGTTTTGCAGCTGGACCTCGCAAATCGTATTGGAATGGCTGCATCCAAGCTGCGAAGGGGAATTGTNGCGTGCGTAATACTATTGTGTTTTGCAGCTGGACCTCGCAAATCGTATTGGAATGGCTGCATCCAAGCTGCGAAGGGGAATTGTCAGCAGATTTTCTCCGTTTTGGAGCTGCTGATTTTCCTATTAAAGCTCTTATTAAAAAGTCTGCAAAATCGTACTTTTTTTGGCTTTGGCGTCGAGATCCGGTTTTGGAGCTGCAATTTCTGGCAGCGATGTGCGCAGTTCTATATTGTGTGTTTGTAATTCAGTGTTTGCGAATCGCATTGTAATGGCTGCGTCAAGGTTCCTTGGCGCCACGGCTGCGTGCGTAATACTATTGTGTTTTGCAGCTCGACCTCGTNAATTCAGTGTTTGCGAATCGCATTGTAATGGCTGCGTCAAGGTTCCTTGGCGCCACGGCTGCGTGCGTAATACTATTGTGTTTTGCAGCTCGACCTCGTAAATCGCATTGGAATGGCTGCATCCAAGCTGCGCAGGGGAATTCTAACAGTTCTGTGTGTAAAAGCTTCTTTGCGTTAAAGCTTCTTTGTGCAAAAGCTTCTGTGTGTAAAAGCTTTTCTGTGTGAAACTGTCTGTGTAAAAGCTTCTCTGTGTAAAAGTTTCTGTGTGTAAAAGCTTCTCTGTGTAAAAGTTTCTGTGCGTAAAAGCTTCTCTGTGTAAAAGCTTCTGTGTGTAATCGTTTCTCTGTGTAAAAGCGTCTCTGTGTAAAAGCTTCTCTGTGTTAAAGTGTCTGTGTAAAAGTGTCTGTGTGTAAAAGCATTTCTGTGTAAAAGCGTCTCTGTGTAAAAGTTTCTCTGTGTAAAAGCGTCTCTGTGTAAAAGCTTCTCTGTGTTAAAGTGTCTGTGTGTAAAAGCTTCTCTGTGTAAAGCTTCTGTGTGTAAAAGCATGTCTGTGTAAAAGTGTCTGTGTGTAAAAGCATTTCTGTGTAAAAGCGTCTCTGTGTAAAAGCTTCTCTGTGTAAAAGTGTCTGTGTGTAAAAGCTTCTCTGTGTAAAAGTTTCTGTGTGTAAAAGCGTCTCTGTGTAAAAGCTTCTCTGTGTAAAAGTGTCTGTGTGTAAAAGCTTCTGTGTGTAAAAGTTTCTGTGTGTAAAAAAAAGCCTCTCTGTGTAAAAGTTTCTGTGTGTAAAAGCTTCTCTGTGTAAAAGCGTCTCTGTGTAAAAGCTTCTCTGTGTAAAAGTGTCTGTGTGTAAAAGCTTCTTTGTGTAACAGCTTAGAAAAGCGGAGAAGACAGGAGATGAAATGAGATGAGATGAGAAGGGATGCAATGGACCATGTCCGAGAATAGCTGCGCCTGAGAATGGTTAGATGAACAGAGAAGAGATGACACAAGCTCAGATGACATTTGAAGAAATAAGAACTGAGAACAGTTGTGATCAGCTGAAAAAGAGTTGACAAAGGAAGAGAAGAAATGAGATGAAATGAAATGAGATTAAATGGAATGAGACGAGATGAAAGGAAAGAGATTGAGAAGACACAGCATGGGATGAGATGAGATGGGATGCAATGGGTCATGGTCGAGAATAGCTGCACCTGAGAAGAGTTAGATGAACTGAGAAGGGATGAGAAAAGCTGAGCTGGAAAAAAGAAGAGAAGACATGAGATGAGATGAAATGAGAGGGGCTGCATTGGACCATGTCCGAGAATAGCTGTGAGACGAGATTGAAAGCAGCAAGGAAAGGTGAGAGAAAGTGGGAAGAGATGAGAATCGTGTCAATCAAAAAGGCCGAGATGAGATGAAGACACTGGAGCAAGATGAGAACAAATGCGCTGAGCNGAGAATCGTGTCAATCAAAAAGGCCGAGATGAGATGAAGACACTGGAGCAAGATGAGAACAAATGCGCTGAGCAGAGTTGCGAAGCTGTGATTCTTCGCCAGCTCCTATAGGCAAAACTTGTGTTTCGATCCTATAGTCTTAAGCTTCTCTTCTCTTGGAAACTTCCGCCACCCGCCTCGTGCGGGTTTTACTTGNTCCTATAGGCAAAACTTGTGTTTCGATCCTATAGTCTTAAGCTTCTCTTCTCTTGGAAACTTCCGCCACCCGCCTCGTGCGGGTTTTACTTGTAGAAGTAGCAGAAGTAATAGAAGTAGTAGTGTCTCACTTGACTGAATGAAGAGTTGCAAGATTGAGGTGGAAGATTGTGAAGCTCGCATCTACTCATGCTTGCAGCATTGTTAGGCCAAAATGCAATCGAGCCTGAGCTGAAACACAGGTCCACGCTGATTCAGCACATGAATTGTAAATGGCACGGAGGAGCATGTAATACGTGTCAACCAAAGCAGCAATCCTAAACAGAACTTATCTAAAAGCAATGCATTCAATCCATAGGTTCAATATATCGTCATATTGTTCAATCAATCTTCAATAATGAGTGGTTCAATCAATATGTTGAACATTGTTGAACAATATGTAAGAAATGTTGAAACATATTAATCAATCTTCAATATGTCAATGTTGTTCAAATTTGTTCGTTTTGTGTTTCGTGTTGTTCCAAATGTTCCAATCTCGTTGTTCCAACGTCCAAAAATCGCCTCCAACTCGTCCAGCAAGGGGACGGAGTTCCGTCTTTGTCGCCCCTCCTCCGTCTGGGCCTCACGCGACTTCGAGGTGAGAACAAGATAGAAACGGAAGAATCAACATAGAACAAACATCAACAAACGAGTTTAATTTGTTCATGAACACACGTAAGAACAAGCATTTTTTGTTAAAACATGAAGAACCATTTTTTGAACCCATAAGAACTAGACGACGGATGGCCCGAGAGCGAAGAGAAGTTTAGTGAGATATGTAATTGTGAAAATCGTATAGAATGAAATAAAAAGAGAGAAATAGAAGAAGATGTCTCAAAGAAAGAAGATGTCACTAAAATAGGCGCAAAGAAAAAGAGATACAGGAGTATGTGAAGATGTGAAGATGTGAAGATGTGAAGATGTGAAGATGTGAAGATGTGAAGATGTGTGATGTGAAGAGATGAAGATGTGAGCATTTGAAGATGTNGATGTGACTATGTGAAGATGTGAAGAGGTGATGATGTGAAGATGGGAAGATGGACAGAGAGAAATAAGACGTCACAGAGCGAAAACGTTAGAAAATGTGCGTCTGGGAAAGGTGTGTCTCGCTTTTACACACAGGCACCTTTACACACAGGCACCCTTACACACAGACCCTTTTACACACAGACCCTTTTACCCACAGACCCTTTTACACACAAACAATTTTACACACAGACCCTTTTACACACAAACACAGACCCTTTTACGCACAGGCCATTTTACACACAAACAATTTTACACACAGACCCTTTTACACACAGGCGCTTTTACACACAGACCCTTTTACACACAGACCCTTTTNTTTACGCACAGGCCATTTTACACACAAACAATTTTACACACAGACCCTTTTACACACAGGCGCTTTTACACACAGACCCTTTTACACACAGACCCTTTTTTACACAGACCCTTTTACACACAGAAGCTTTTACACACAGAGGCTTTTACACACAGACCCTTTTACACACAGAGGCTTTTACACACAGATGCCTTTACACACAGACCCCTTTACACACAGACCCTTTTACAGACAGACCCTTTTAGACCCTTTTACACACAGGCGCTTTTACACACAGACCCTTTTACACACAGACCCTTTTACACACAGACCCTTTTACACACAGAAGCTTTTACACACAGA
>BGPT01002027.1:42084-67084 GCA_003297045.1 Symbiodinium sp. clade C Y103 | reverse complement strand
TCACATATACCCTGTGGATTTAATATAGTCATGGAAAATGGCCCATTTATAGATGATTTATGGTGATTTACCTATTAAAGATGGTGGTTTTCCATGGCTATGTTAAATAACCAAAGGGTACAATACGGGTACATTATATATTATTCACTCTGATTCAATCTGCTTCACTCCATTCGAGTCCTTTTTTGAGTCCGATTTGAAATGACTCGGTTTGACTCGGTCGAACGTCGCACCTGGGCCTGGGTTTTCTCTTTCGCGGCAGCTGCTTTGATGGCCGCCTTCGAGACACGGGGCGTTTGCTCTTTGGCTCTTGGGTTTTATTGGGTTTTATATCTTTTACATTCTTTTACCCACTTTAAGTCAATTCCGAAAAATAAAGGCTCTGCATCTGCATGGTTCTAATATTTTGTTAAAACCTGACACAATTCAATAGACAGTCCGGTTCATTCTGTGAAAGTTGAGAAATATTCTCAAGTGCAATGGGAAAGCTTTAGTTGGGAGCAGTTCGGAGTTTCTGTCTTTGGGATTTGGGTCTATTTTGCTCACGTGACTTCATCATATTGAAGCAGTGTCCAATGCTTTGCGACTGTCACTTGCTTGACGAAGACTTCTTTGCACCTCTTGCTTTGCAATGCGGTCACGTGCTGCCGAAACCTCTGCCTGCGCACGACACATCATCAAGTCATGTAGAAAACGACACAGCATCAACCGCATCAACCGCATCATCCGAGACCAGCACTATGGCCGTCCTTTGCAGCGTTTGACATAAAATGCATACGAAAAATGCAAGGTGAGACATTGGGAAAGCACCGTGTTGACCAAGCACTGCAGCCGCAATAAAGGAGGCAAAGTACAAAGCAGCGTGCGACACAAAAGTGATCCAAAACAGAAGCCCCGTTTGGGAAAGGTCTTGGATGGTTACTCTAAAAACCGACTAAAGAACAGAAACATACATACACCACATGCACGAAGAGCTGCACCAAACTCATTTCACTCATAGATCTTCGAATTTCTCATATTCTTTGAATTTCGTAGAATTTCAAACGGTTGAAAAGCCATGTCCCAAGCCATGTCCCAAATCAAAATGAGCCCTTGTGAGAAGGGCCGTGTGAGAACCATTTCCCTTTTTTCCATGAATGCTAAGTATCCTAAGTATGCGAAGCCCTTCTGGGTGTGCACTGTGTGCACTGTGTGCACTGTGTGCACTGTGTGCACTGTGTGCACCATGGTTTTTGTCGGTGCAATGCGGAAGGTGTTGGAATATGTTGGAATTCTGAATCGTCTTCTCTTCTCAACACTAGTTGTGGTCCGAGTCCGAGTGGACTGGCCTCTTCAAGCTGCACAGGCCGATAGGGTCGACAAAGAGTTTGAAGTCCATGATCTGTGATGCGATTTCGGCCTCGACATCCCAGGAATTTAAAGCAAGTACGGAGTTTTGTGTATGGATTTCTGTGAAAGGAAGCGTTCATGTTTGAAGCACTTTGAAGCACTCAAGTGTGTTCAAGTGGCAACTTCTCATCCTAATTTCCAGCCGTGAACCTTAGAGCCTCTACGTGTCTCAGGAACGATCTCAGGACTAAGTCAGCTCCATCTTCCCTCATCTTCCCTCATCTTCCCTCAACTCTGATGGAGGCATCTGGGTAGGCATGAGAGGCATATAAGATCAAATAGAAATCATCTTTTCTGTTTGTTTCTGTTTGTTTCTGTTTTCCTGATCTCTTCGTCTCTTTGTCTTCTCTTCGTCTCTGGCCTAGGCCAAGAAATTCCAGGCCGCGGTACTCATCAAGCCTGAAGCCATTCTCAAGCCATTCTGTGCCTATGGAAAGACCCCTTTATGGTGCGTAAGCCCTCAGATGGCGAGAATGGAAGAGTCTCGAACATATTTTCTATCAACAGTCCCTAAACATCGTCTGGGCATGTCTCAACAACACAGTCGTCCAAACCGATTCAGAAAAATGTGACACAAACGACCTATTCGTCAAGAGTGTCCAACCAAGTCGTGGTAGGAAGATTGTCTTGGGCGTCGCATGGCGCAAAAGACACTGAAATTCACAAGAGAAAATGATAGAAAATGCATTGAAACGCGTTTGGGTATGTCTGAAAATAGAGTACACTACCCAAATGGCCATTTATTCGGGATCATGATGATTCACCATTGGATTTCGGAGGTGTCTTATTTTCAGACACACCCATTTAAACGTAAAATGCGTGAAATTCGTCCAGTTTTGTCCAACATTATTCGTCTCTCCCAAGCGCCCGACGCCGTAGCCAGGAACTCAACGCCAGCATCGCAGATTCTGTTCTCCCAGAGATTCAACGCCCTCACAAATCCGAAACAAGGAAACTAAAGATGATAATGCGAACTGATGTGAACTCTGTGTGTGGGTGAATTGCAATGTGGGAATTGTTACCAGTTGTGATATATGCAGTTGATTTACCGGACAGACACACACACACATTTGTATGGATATTCATACAAGCATCCTGCAAGTATATAGATCAGAAACCCACAACGGATGCGAACGGCATACACCGCATGTGCTTTGCATGTGGTCCAAATGGCAAACCACACCTTAACTGCCAAGGGCGCTTGGAGAGCGCAGCGCTCATCGGACCCAGCCTCAAAACAAGATCCAGCAGCAAAGTGCAGTGAACCAACGGTAAATACGGTAAACATGTGAACACCACAATGGGAAACGATGGAACACGATGGAAAAAAAAAAGTAACACGATATCCTAGAAGCAGTAGGCTTTTTCAAAATCTTCCAGTCTCCTTTTGAGAAAATGTTCAGAACTTTGAGAGTCTTTTGCCGCTTTTGCCGTTTTTGCATTCTGTAAACTCCGCAACTCTTTGCTTCGCACTCAAATCGGCTGATCGCACAGGCACGGAAGCTGACGCACTCGAGGACCTCAAGAGGTCAGCGTGTGGTACAAGAAATTCGCCTCCTACAAACTCCTACAATTCCACAGATTCCACTGGAGATTTCCTGATCTCAAAGGTACCTAAGCTACTCTCCATATTCTCCATCTCAAACTGTCTAACAATGTCTAACATGTCTAACCGCATAAGTGAAAATAGACAAAACAACATCCTGGATCGCATGTACTGTTGCTTCTCTAGTCCTCTCTGTTGTGAACAGGCTTAGCGAACACTCGACACTTTGTTCGAGATTCTCTGTGGCACATAAGTGACAGGTTGTGACGGTTGTGACCTGATGTTTCTGATGTTCCAATGAACTTCATTGGCCTCCAGGCCTCACCAGTTTTTCGATTCAGTCTCGCATCTCTCTGCACCTCTCTGCATCTCTCTGCATCTTTACTCATTTTAATATTCATTTTATAGCCTTTCATTGGCCTTTCCATCCCTTTCTTGTGCTTTCTTGTTGTATCGCCGAGAGACGCAGTCTGGCTCCAGAAAGCCTGCGAACGACAGGCCGAGCGGGTCGTCCTCCTGTCGAGGCGATCAAGAGATCAGAAGGGTAACCGAAGGGTACCCGAAGAGGGCTGAAGCTTCCCATGGACTTCCAACGGAAAATACAAAAAAGAATCGTTGTGCATAGAACATAGAACCCGTAGAACCAAGGGGAGACTGCGGGCACAGGAGCACCTGAGGTTGCAACGACATAGCATGGCAACATTCCAGTGAAGTGTTTCCACTTTCAGAATGTTTCAGAATGAAGAGATCAGTTCCAAAATCCGTTGCAAAAACAAACAGATCAACCGGAAGGATTTGCTACGGTACACTTTGCATCAACCAAGCTGAATCCACCAGCATGCAACCAGAAGAGTTGCTTGGTTAGCAATGGAAGGAGCAACAATTTCATGAACCAAGAAATAAAGTGACACCGGTGGCCATTAGGGAAGAAACGCAAACACGTCCAAAAACACAAATGTTTTTCGGAAAAAAACGGAAACAACCAGTTTAAATCCAGTTTAACCAGTTGCCAGTTACTTCATGTTACTTCATGTTACTTCAGAAATCTGCACCAGCCGTCAGTCAACGCCACCTTTGGGCTGAGGTCTGGCAAACCTGCGGAAGTTTGAGGATTCTGAGTCTGTCAAAACACCAAAGCTCTTCGCAGGTCAGTTGATGCAGTTGACTCAGTTGACTCAATGTAAAAGTAAAAGTTTAAATTTTTTTTGATGCTGAATTTGGGGAATTGCTGGGGCTTCGGGGCCAGGCTGCGTAACTTTCTTTTTTTTGTAAGCATGTTTTTTAATTTACGGTTTTCTTTTTTTCAAAAACTTTTTCTCTATTTTTTTTAATAAGATTTAAAGAAGCACCGATGGATTTGAGTTTTTTTTTCTTTTTAAACAATTTTTAAAAACGCGCACGTGACTCACAGAGACTGACAGAGACTCACCTGGTCTGATGTCTTTGTTGTGTTGAGCCTAGTTGCAACCTGTATTCGCTTGCATGATTTCCTATCACCATTTGCCTTCTACTTATTCCATAGGCCAAGTAGACACACCTCAACAGGCGAGTATATTCAGGAAAGCACATGTTCCAGAACAAGCAAATGATGACTACATCACACTTGTCTCATGCTTACCATGTTCGTATCTGTGCTCTATTCCTACTGCTGGTTTTGCATGTTTCGGACACATCGTGCGTTTGCGATCTTATGCGTGTTTCCTACAGTTCTATTTGTTATTATTCTTTTATTATTTGTTTAAAAGATGTTTAAACTATTTGTTCAATTTGTTTATTCTATTTTCCGTGTTTTTTTCATGTCTCGACCCTTTGCTCTGATTTGGAAGTGCCTTGCAAGGCATCCTTCAAGACCTCCAAGCTGACTTCTCCTTGGCTCGCAGCACGTGGAGCGCCAACACGTTGTGAAGAGCAACGTTGCAACATTTTACAATAGAAGTTCCAACATGTTTACATGTAAAAAACATGTTTGCATCTCAATGGAGTGTTCAAACTCGCGAAAAACCTTCTTGGAAGAGCAGTGTGCTCTCGTCAAAATGTTGCTTGACAGAGTGAGAGAGAGGAAAAATATACATAAATCATTTGATGTATGTAGAAACCGTAAATAATTTGATAAAAACAAATGATACCTTCAGTATTTATACATTGTTGCAAGGCGATGGTCCAATGGTGGCCATGCTGTGAAGTCGACAATGCAAGGCAGGCCTCCATCAGCATCATAGTCAGGACCATCAAGCACTTCAAACACTTCCAAGACCTTCCAACTGATGTCACAGAAACGAACAAATGTGTCGATCAAAACACGTGTTTGTGACGGACGATTGAATTACATTGAAATACATGGATCATTTCATGCAACTTTTCATGGAACATGTTGCAACAAATCACTGGTAAGAACATTGGATCAATCTGAAGCAGTTGCGATTCAAAGGTCTTTACGAATGCCTTTAAACCGATTTAGTCCGATCTAAACCGATTTAGACCACGTTTTTATCTCTATTGCTCTCTTAAACCACCAAACATCTTAAACAAAAGGTTTATTGGAATTCGAGTGTCACAATGACTGCGATGCCATTTTCTGAGGTCGAGCGCCACATCCTATCTGCGGAAGCTCTCAGTTTTTGCACAGGCTATAGGGATCTTCTTAAAGACACAGAAAGACATAGATCAAGACCGTTTAAACCGTTTAAAGACCTCCTTTCCAATTTGCGAAATCCACAGGGCTGTTTTCTACACCGCTTTCGTTGAGCCACTCACACGGTTGGCCAAAGGTTGATGTGCAACTCAACATGCTGAATATGCTATACATGAATTGGGCATCAACTGCTAATAAGATTTGACACCCCACCTACAAAACTGGCGTCTCTTCAGCCAGATTTTGTCCTAGTTGCATGTTCAGGACTTTACATGTTTTGGTACCGCAGAGTCCAATTTGACTCGTCGTTTCTTTGTTCTTGGTACACTTCTTTGAAACTTCACATGAATTAATTTACATCTCTGCCTAACCAGTCTACAACACGTGTTGTGCTTCCACTTGCCGGCTCAGCTGCGCTCACATCAGCGCTCGCCTCTGCACCGCCATCAGCAGCAGCCGCGCTTGAAGAGTCTGCTTCAGCAGCAGCGCCAGCAGCGCTATCCGCGACTTGTCCAGGTAGTTCATCACCGCCATCGCCATCGCCGCGCGCATCATCTGCTGCATCATCGTCATCTCCTTGTTCTGGATCATCTTCTCTGTCTTCTTCTTCTGCATCTTCTTGACTTCCCCATTCGGTTTCTTCTTCATCCCAATGATACTGACTCCTCTCATTGGATAGCCATGAGCATGTCTGCTCTGAAGTCTCTAACCAAAGCCGTGGATCACCTGACTGGAATTTGATGAGTAGACCCTGAAGATTGCGTAACAAACACTCCAAGGATCTCCTTTCAACCTCATCAGTCACCGTCGGGATGAACCGACTGAGGTTTTGACAATTTCGGACTATGACCGTTTCCGGCCCTAGTCCTGCTCCTAGCAAATCCCATCTGTAATCTTCAAGAGCTATCGGTTCACGGGGTAGTGGTGGTATCCCGAAAATTGAAGCCATAGGAATACTTGACAGAAAATAATTCTCCTCTGTCAAATTCATAGATGCCCCTCTTCGATCCACAGGAGGCCAGACTGGAGGCGGACTATTCTCAATCGCCTCTGCAATGTCCATAGCTGTCTCCATTGCTATCCTCCTGCTTCTGCTCTTGGCCAATGCTTTTGGCATAGCTTTAGGCACTGGAACATCATCATGACCTGACCTCGATCTTTCTGAAGGTTCACCAGGTACTTCTCCTTCTCCACTTTCTGGTGTGGTAGGTCGTGTTGAAACACCGTAGTGCATGTCTGCCCACTCATCTGGATCACTGACTTCATCCATAGTGGACTGGAAGTACCTCCTGTATCTCGCTCTTGGACTTTCTGGTTCTTCCTCAAAGCTCTCATCCTCCTCTGCTTCTTCTGGTTCTCCACGTCCTTCTGGTGCTTCACGTTCTCCACCTTCATTCGCTGCTTCGTGTCGAACTTCATGTCGTACAACTCTATGCCTTCTCATAATTGCAGCTTCACTTCGATCAACTCCAGGAATTGGTGTTGTTCTTGGTGCTTCTTCATCTGCACTCATCTCTGTCAGTGTTTCATCTCCATCAACATCATCTTCTTCCTCTTTGTCCTCTTCATAGACGCAAGGATCCAACTCATTGTTGAAGGGATCTTGATCACGTTGAAGATGCGCAGCTTCACGCACCGTTTTCCAAACCATTCGGTATCGTTCCAACTCTTCGTTCTTGTACTGCATCAGCATGATGGATCGAGCCAGCATCACCATCAAAATGACAATTGTGCAAAGTGCACAAATCCAGCTCCATGACATTGTCCACGCATCTGATCGTTCATCTTGACATCCTTGCAAATTGCTTGCCATGATCATATTGACCAGCAACTTCACCAACTGCTTCTTCTTGGTGTTGTTGTAGACCATGCCATCNTCGTTCATCTTGACATCCTTGCAAATTGCTTGCCATGATCATATTGACCAGCAACTTCACCAACTGCTTCTTCTTGGTGTTGTTGTAGACCATGCCATCATCGTCCTCAAAGTTGTCACTCTGCANTGCTTGCCATGATCATATTGACCAGCAACTTCACCAACTGCTTCTTCTTGGTGTTGTTGTAGACCATGCCATCATCGTCCTCAAAGTTGTCACTCTGCAGACCAATGCGCTTCATCAAGAATTCTCTCCTCTCTTTGGAAAGCGCTTTTGTGTTGAGATCTGCAGGGTTTTCCTTCGTGGAAATGCGGTCGATGTGGAACCATTGTTTTCTCATCGCCTGCTGTGTCCAAAGAAGTCGTGTTGAAAGATGTTTTGCTTTTCCAGGACCAAGTCGTGAAAAGAAAGCTTGAGCACTCGTTGAATCCAACCTCAAACGCATCATCACATGCTCCNAAGTCGTGAAAAGAAAGCTTGAGCACTCGTTGAATCCAACCTCAAACGCATCATCACATGCTCCTGACTTCCAAGTCCTCCTCCATCACCAATGAGGAATTGCAAGACCTGCTTGATGTAGATCGCTTCTGTCAGCAAAGACGTTGCTGCAAGGATTTCAGCTTCCATTGAACTCAAAGCAATTGAAGTCTGCGATCTTGAATGACTGTGGATCAGGCAGGAGTTCAGGAAAATGAGGCCTGACGAAGTGCTCTTTCTGCTCACTTTGCATGAAGCCCAATCGCTGTCGGAAAAGAGCTCGAGCATGTAGGGCTTGGAATCCTTCTTCTCGTTCCCGCCATACCATTTCTGAAAGGTCGTCTGGTACATCTCGACCTGCGGGTAGTGCATCCTCATGTCATTGGAGTACACCAAATAACTCGTCAGCTTCTTCAGGGCACTCATGGCAGTCTTTGTAGGCTTTGCCATGTATGTGGCCAGCACTCGAACTGAATGTTGAACATCACAACGTTCTTGGCTCACGTAAATGCAAATGCCCAAAGCTGATCTGAAAAGTTTCGAATCCTCTGGGCTGAGGTACTCACCAGGTGCTGTACTTTCAGGATCATGAACTTGAAGGCATCCATGATGAGGAATTGTTTTGCCTCTCCTGTCAGTCACTTGCAAAAGTTCTGCCAGCTTGGTGATGTAGCGTGAGCTTGGAGAAATGTCAATGCCATCCTCTGTGAACTTCAGCTCGCGCTTCAGGTAGAAAATGCTACCATCATCTCCAGGTTGAAGTGGACCTTCCAACTTCAGCTTCAACTCCTTGGAAAGCTCCTTGTAGAACTTCTGGATGTAGCGCTTCGAACCAACCACCAAAAGGTCGTCGATGTGGGCTGAANTCCTTGTAGAACTTCTGGATGTAGCGCTTCGAACCAACCACCAAAAGGTCGTCGATGTGGGCTGAAATGAAGGCCATCTCCTTCTTGTGCCTGAAGATCATCCCCTGAAAGCTGTCGAAATCATGCCGTTCACAAACCTCAGTGAAAAACTTGTTCCACTCTGATGCCGCTACACGTTGACACGGCAAACATTTCTTCAGCACCCAAAATCGTTTTCCTTGTCCAGCATGTCGTCCTCGCAATGCCCATGAGGGGATTTCCACCAAGACAATCGTGGATTGTGGAACTTGAAGAAAAGCGTCTCCAACATCCAATGATGCTAAGGCCAACTTGTGAAGCAAGCTCAAAACCACAAGCACTTTGACCACTGCAAGTGGTGTTGTAGGACTGAACGTTTCTGAGTTGCTTGCATCACCATCACGAAATTCTCGTGCCACCATTCTGCCTCTTCGACGCCATCTTCCTTCTCTGAACCTCCAATCTCCCACCAATCTGGTGTCCAACTTCATGCATCCTTCCACATCCAAACCATCATCAACATCTGCGATGACATCCAGCTGTCTGAGTCTTTCAAGCTCAGCATGCATGGCTACCTCATCCAACCATGCCAACTCATCTTCGGAGACATCTGGCGGACCAGCACCTTCATCAAAGAAACCACGTCGCTGTTGATCTGTTTCTGAGATCTCCACCTTCTCGCACGCAATCTCATGTTGCTCATCACATAGAGCTTCATCCCAAACATCTGTGGTTACACCACATTCCAGCTCATCTTCATCGTAGAGCTCGACTTCCTCAATCACTCTTCTCACATGCCTTGACGTTGAAGAAGTTCCAGGGCTCCCAGAAATTTCTCCTGCATAGACTGGACTGTAAAGTGCTGTTCTCGGTTGTTTGGGACTCGGCTCAACCACTTCTGCATCTGGATCAAACCTGACAAATTTTGCTTGGCTCTCCTCAGAAGATTGCTGAGATCTCTTGGCAGCTTCGGCTTCTGAAACCCGTTGCCGTACAGGAATGGGAAGACGTACATCATCACCTTCACGTTTTACACTTCCAGGACCATCTGCTGAAGCCATCGGTTGATCACCATGCGGAACTGCTGCAGCATAGGCTGATGCCCCACCTTCCTCTGATGCCTTCGGCTCCTCATTCTCATCCTCCACATCTTCTTGTGGATGCTCTCGTGCATACTTCATCACTGCACGTTCATCGTCATCATCAAAGTCCGGTTCAACTCCACCAACAGGAACATGTAGAAGAGGAAGTGGGTTCTGAGGTGTCTTCAACTGTTTCAGCTCTGTGTTGACACCACGCTTCATATCCCATGGACCAACTTCCAGGGAAACAGCCAGCTCAGCATTCCAGTGTTCAGCAACTTTTCGAATGGCCCTGCTCCTGATGATCTCTGTCGGAGAAACCGCCACCACATCCATGTCCATGTTGTCCTTGGTCAGCCACATGCCACGTCGCAACTGAGTGTTGTACTTGGCCTGCAAAGGATCCAAAGCAAAAACTTTTTCTCCAAACGCACAAGCTCGACCTTTGTATGGACGTCCTCTGAGGCTCATAAAGGCTGTCGTGGCTGTTGAGGCTGAGACATGGTATCTGTTCAACAACCATGCTCCATGGATGACTGCCCAGGCATGCAAAGGATGCCCTTCCTCGAACTTGACCTTCATCTTGTCCTGAAGGTGAATCATCAAAGCTTTTCCTTGGGCACGCACAGTCTGAATGCTACGTTCTGCCAGGGCTGTCCTTCCTTTGTGATACATCTGGGAAGGTTGAAGTATCGTGTGAAGACCTTGGGCTGCACGAATCGTCTGTGCCACTCATTCCAGCTGCTAGGACTGGTTCTGAATCAAACGATAATTCAACTGTATCAAAATATCCCAACTCGCCCAAAAAGCGGGCTACTGATCCTCCCACAACTGACTGGAGTTTGTTCCTCAACGGCTCGACACCGACATATTTTGTCCATGCATCCACCAGTATCAAAACGTTGAGGTTCCCCATGACAGTGTAAAAGTCGCATTGGAGAGTGGGGTAGGATCTCTGGGACATCTCATCAGGTGGTGTTGCTCTTTGGTGGTTTGACCTGCTTTTGGCTTGGACGCAAACACTGCACCACTTCTTGAATGGGATATGCGTCACCTCGTGCAACTTTCTCTCACGCATCGTGGGCTGTGCAGGTGCATCTTGGAATTGAGGATGGGGCTGCATAGCCTCGTATTCACCTCTTGCAACTTCAAGAGCTCGAAGTCGTAGTGAATGAACATGAGCTGCTCGTATACGGTCATAGATCTTGCGTTTGGAACCACCAGTGGAAACTCCAAGGAATCTTCCAGCTGCTCTCAAAGTTTCAACTGCACTGGTTGGTGTGATGCGGATGTCATTGACCTCAATGGCTTCTGCCACTGCATCTTCTCTCAAAGCTGGGGCCAGGGCTTGATGTTCTGGACTTTCTCTGCCCATGATTTGGTCATCATGCCCTTCATCCAAAACAGGCTGAATCTCAAGTCCTTCAACTGGAACATCTGAAGGATCATGCTCTCCACGAAAAGGAGATTCTGCTTCGTAGGGCTCGTCCATGAAGTAGCCACCAGCATCAAGAAGTCCACCAAAACGTGACAACACTTCCTCACGCTCAGAGAGGATTGTCAAAATCACCACATCTTCATCTTGGGCATATCCAGCAAGATCTGGAATAGGGCCAGAAGGATCTTCCAGCTCCAAGTACTTGCTGCTCACCTCCACAACATGCCATCCATGGAATCCATGATCTTCCTCCGCCAAACTTCTACGTTGAAACAAAGTCGTTCGATAGCCAAAGTTGCCAGCCCAAGTCGGTCGGGGATCCACAAAGTGTGTCCCAATGCAACGCATGAACGGATTGCCATCGACCACCTGCCATTGATTGTGCTGAGGAACTTCTGGTCTGAACTTGTCCTCCAGCTCCACAATGGCACGCACACAAGCATGAGAATCTGGCATGCTCTCATCGTCAACTTGTTGAACTCGGCAAACTGTTGCACGCAAAGCCAAACTGTTTCTCTGGTAGAAAACTGGTACATGCAATTCTTGATCTGGGCTTTCCAAAAACAAACCAGAACCATCATCCATTAGTTTCACACTCCATCCACTTTGGTAAAGTTGCCCAAGAGAAAGAATGCAACTCTTCACATTGGCTATGAGAAATGCATGTTCGAGTTCAGCTTCAGGTCCATCGCCAGTCACCTCCAAATGGCTTCCTTGGCAATCACATAGTTGAACTTCTTCTGGATGTTCTGCATCGACTCCACAATGGCCAAACGACAGTGGTAAAAGAGAAACGTCTGAACCGCTATCCAAAATGACCACATCTTCATTCTGAACATCCCCAAAACTGATCATATGCACTGAACCACTTGATGAAGAAGTCAATGAAGGGATGCCCATGGGAATGGAGAAAATGCGTCTCACCGTTGAGGCTGTTGTGGTAGAAGGAGGGTAGCTGCTGTGAGGACTGGGTCGGATGGGAGTTTGGGCTTGGCCAGCATTCTGGTGAACTTGACCTTGAACTTGTCCCTGACCTTGACCTTGTCCATCATTGATGACTTGCTGAACCATCCGATTGGGGCACTCTCGAGCCCAATGCCCATACTCCCAGCATATCCGGCATTGTTGACTGTCAACCTTGCCCTTGTTCTTGCCTTTCTTTCCTCCAAACTTTCCTTTTGACTTGCCTTTGCCTTTCTGCTTTCCTTTGCCTTTTCCTTTGTTGGTGCGTCCACCTTTGCCGCGTCCACGTCCTCGACCAAAAGCTGTTCCTACACTTCCATAGTTCCACCAGCTCTTGCCTTTGTCCTTAGACTTGCCTTTCTTGCCTTTGCCCTTGTTCTCAATTCGATCCACCTCCATAGGCTGTGCACCTTGATAGTCAGAAGTTGTTGCCGTAGAGCTCTGCAATGACTTCAGGACTGCTTCTGGAATCCAACTTTTGCAAGCTTTGTCATAGCTCAGCATTGTTTCCTTCAATTGCCCATAGGTTGTACGATCTGTGATCGTCAATTGCAGATACTCTCGCAAACGTTGCCCTGCACAACGCACCAGGGTAGCAATCTTGAGTTCACTGGGGTACACCGTAGAGCTAGCATCTTCGAATTGCTGCACAAGCATCTCGTAGCTCAGGATCTGCTCCATGCATGGTTGATTTCGAGTTCACAAACGCAGGGTAATTGCTCAAGGTCTGAGCAAGAGCAAGACTACGCTGTCTTGTACTCGGTTCAAACTCTGCGATCAGCGCACGCCATAGTTTGAACCCATCACGGCTCTTACAGAAACTTTTCACAAGGCTGAAGCACTTGCCCTTGAGATAACTTGCAAGGATCGCGAACAACTTGACACTGAGTTCCTGCTCGATGTCTGAGTAAGCTGGAACATCTTCCTCTGGACTCAGCTTCTCCAAATTTTCGAAACATTTTTGGAATCGTCCATCTCCAAAACTCAGCCAACTGCAAAAGGCAAATTTCCAACTCACAAAACTCAAAGGATCTTCCCCGGAGAAACTTTCAGGATTCTTCAAGATCCTGGCAGCAGCTTGAAGTCCACCACCATCTTGTCCTCCACAAGCTGAACCAGCTGAGCTGCTCGAAGGACCATTTGCTGAAGAAAGCAAACCAATTGCACGCTCTGCCGCATTTGCCGCATTGGTGGCAGCTGTAGCCAAACTCGTCATCTGCTGCAAGAAAGCTTGTTCTCCAGGTTGACCTCCTTGACCTTCTTGCATACCATTGCAACTTTGAATCAAACTGGCAAACAACATCGCCTTCAGTTGTACTCTGAATTGCACCTTTTTCACATGCCTTCTCTGTTTCTCCAACCTCGAACTCCGCAGCAATGTCGAAGTTGTCCAGGATGTAGGCACAATCCAGCAGCGGCCCAAGTGGCTCCACGTCAGCAGTAAGCACATCGTGGCCAACCAGCTCAACCACATTCTACTCCATAGAACTCCATGGCCATCAGCTTGATGTCAAAGTCCTCGTAGTTCTCCGCAAAGAGGATGATCAGCCACGTACTTGTCCATCATGTCAAAGCCGCTCGAAGACCATGAAGTCAAAGAAGACAAAGTAGACCACCATCTCAGATTGCGCATGAGCTCATATTGGATCTCCTTTGTCGCATTCGTGTCCAGCTCATAGATCGGTCTCGGTCTGTTCCAAAATGCCAGACCACCTTCATCGCCACCATGGCGCGCAGTCAAATTCCATTGAGCACCTTCTGCAAACTCCTTGGGAGTTGTCCAACTGCTTGAACTCCAGCTGCTTCTCATCACGGGCCCAAAATCCATCTCAGTCTCCAGCGCCATGCCTTCACATGCACTGATTTCTACGCATGCACTGATTGCATTCCAGCAGCTGCTTCGTCTCAGGCCAGCGCACGTTCTAAATGCCATGCCGCCGCCACAAGCACTGATTGCCTCACCAGCACTGATTGCAGTTCCTGCAACATCTGCAGCCCTGCTCTGGACTCGAACCAAAGCTCCATCGCCATCTTGGACTTGAACCAAGGTTTCTGTGCCGCCTCCGCATGAGGCTATTCCAAGGTCACCTGCAGACCAACTGTCTGCTAGACCGATTCCATCTGGGCTTGCTGTTCCTATCCACCTCGAAGTTCTGTTGCCTCCAAGGTCGCATCGCCCCAAAGTACCTGTCATGCCTCTGGAGCCATCACGCATCTGTTTTTCGTTGCAGGTGTGGTAGTTAAGGCTCCTACCACCCATCTTCATGAAGTGCTCCTTCTCCACATCAGCAGCACGCCACGCCAGCGCCATCAGCAGCCAAGGCGCCATGCTGCATCTAAGTCGCCATGGTAGCATCATCGCCCCCGGTAGGGGCTCCGCTACCATGCGAAATCCACAGGGCTCTTTTCTACACCGCTTTCGTTGAGCCACTCACACGGTTGGCCAAAGGTTGATGTGCAACTGAACANTCCACAGGGCTCTTTTCTACACCGCTTTCGTTGAGCCACTCACACGGTTGGCCAAAGGTTGATGTGCAACTGAACATGCTGAATATGCTATACATGAAAGGGGCATCAACTGCTAATAAGATTTGACACAATTCAAGAATACTCAAGAATTAAGATCAAGACAGGCACAAGCAATCTCAAACAGTCACTTCTGAATGTCCCCACTACACTGTCCAAATTCCTCCAAGAATTTGTGCCTCAAAGGTTCTTTTGCCTAGTATGCAGTCTGCATATCAGGTTAGTTTGGTGATGGTTTCGCACTGCCAAACGCTAGGGTGCAAAGTGCAAAGGTAATCATGTGTAGCATCCTAGCACGCAGTGTACAGAGCACGCACAAAGTTAACCAGCATATTTTTTTAACATTATCGATTCGCTTCGACCCGCGCCTGCTGTCCATTGACACCCAGTTTCCTTGGCAGGCTGCACGGCAAATCGAGCAGGTCACCGATGTGCAGCGCCGGTTTGAAAGAAAACGAAGTGACAAGCGGTGACAAAACAAAAACAAAACAAAGACAAGCAAGACAGCAAGGAAACAAAACCATCAATCAAGTCTATCAAGTCTCAGTATGTTTCAACTTCGACAATTGCACCAAATGCACGTCCTCAATCCCAATCTAGTCCGAAACAGTCCGAATCTTCGACCTAACCAATCAAGTGAACCAAGCGTCTCAAAGAGAAGAACGTGAAAGTCTGGAGCCTGGAGAGAAGAGTTCAGCATTTTGCTTCTGGTAGGTTTCACAACATGGATGTAACGTTTACCAAATTCAATTCAACACGCGGAAAGCGGTGTTCAACGTTGTCGTACTGCACGGGATGGATACACACACCAACATGCAAAAAAACCTACATGATCCCACATGTTCAAACCCATACAGCTGTGTTCATTAATCATAATGCAGTTAGTACGCAACTCATCTATATCCAATATCATTCACAATCTCTGTGGCCTACAAATTTGTGTATAAATATAGATATTTAACATGTATGTACATGGGTGTATACATGGGTGCGCGCAAATATTCCTTTGCAAATTTATATATATATATAAGTTTTGTCTATTCATTTGGTACCCCCCACGACCTACCTTAACTATACTTGGGTTCTGTGATTTTTGTGGGAAGTCAAGTCTTCGTTTTCAAGTCTCACTCGTGGAGACTCTTGTCTGTTTCAAGTCTGGCAAGTGGAAAGTTTTGCCTTTCTGAAGTCTGACAAGTTCGTCTTAATGGATCCAAGATCCAAGATTTCTGGAGGGTCTTGGCCCAGAAATCTTGGGTCCAGGGGGTTTGCTGCATCCAAGATCCAAGATCCAAGATTTCCTGGGATCTTGGCGCGGAAATCTTGGATCCAGGCTGGTGTTGATTGCTTCCCTGGCGAAGACCCTCAAGTTGGAGAGGACAGTCAGGTAGCTTTTAGTCTTGAGCAGCGCCGAGGCACATTGATTGCTCACAGCTATGCACAGAGTGTATACACATATAAGATATGTGTTTCTTTGTTTTTTTCCCGAAAGCTCCTGCGAAGGGTTTTTCCCAAAGAACAGCTACCAAATTCATCTACATAACATCTCCTACTTTCTTTACATCTACCACATCATCTACGTCAACTTCATCTACATCACATACATCTCATACAAGTCATGTACATCCTCTGCATCATCTACATCATGTTACACAGGAGTTGTTACACAGGAGTTATGTTGCGAGAGTTGTTATACAGGAGTTGTTACAGAGGGGTTATTACGCAGGAATTAATGCGCAGGAGTTAACACGCAGGAGTTCATACCCAGGAGTAAAACTCCTACCAAAAACTCCTACTTCTCAAGTTCTTCTAAATTCTGTCTTAAGGCGGCGGGGCAGCCAAATGCCGGATTGCGAAACTCAACCCTTCCCGCACTTCGTGCATGTCGGACGCACAAACATGTGGCGAAATGCGAATTTGGATTTGGTCCCGGCGACCCTCTGCGGGGATCGTGCGTGTCGGACGCACGAACATGTGGTGAAATGCGAATTTTGTACTGCGAAGCGCAACCGTTTCGCACGAAATGGGAGGCGAAGTGCAAAGGCTTTCTGGTAAAATTGCTATTTTGAAATCCCAGATGCAACACTTTCGCACAAAATGAAGTTCTGAATGCAAAAGCTGCTCTGTGCAAAGGCTTTTCTGTGT
Source organism: Symbiodinium sp. clade C Y103 (assembly GCA_003297045.1). Taxonomy (NCBI): domain Eukaryota; class Dinophyceae; order Suessiales; family Symbiodiniaceae; genus Cladocopium; species Cladocopium sp. clade C. The sequence goes on along the minus strand of BGPT01002027.1, from coordinate 50,128 downwards.
AAAAGCTTTCCGGTGTAACGTGTTTGTGTGTAAAAGTTGTGTTTTGCCCATGGCCTGCAACAGTAGCACCATTTAGGGCACGATTTGGTGCACGAAGAACTGCAGAAAAAAGCACGATTTGGTGCACGAAGAAACGCCAAAGAAAAAAGCACGATATGGCGCACGAAGAAAGACAAAAAAGAACACGCTTTGGCGCACGAAGAAATCAACAAAACACGTGATGGGTGCTGCATGAGGAAGCTCAACAGAAAACAGTTTTTCCGGTGCAAAAAATGATGGTAAAAATTGGGGTTTTTCCCTTTAAAAAAGCATTTCTGTGTAAAAGCTTCTGTGTACAAGATTCTGCGTGTAAAGACTTCTCTGCGCAAGCGTCTGTAAAAGCTCTTCTGTGTCAAAGCTCCTGTCTGTACACGCATCTTGGTGTAAAAGCTCTTCTGTGTAAAAGCTTCTGTGTAAAAGCTCCTGTGTGTAAACGCGTCTGTGTGTAAACGCGTCTGTGTGGAAACGCGTCTGTGTGTAAGCAGTCGTCTGTGTCAAAGCTTCTGTGTCAAAGTTTGTGTAAAGACTTCTTCTTGTAAACGCGTCTGTGTCTAAACGCTCTTCTGTGTAAAAGCTCCTGTGTGTTTGAAAGCTCCTGTGCGTAAAGACTTCTTTGTGCAAACGCGTCTGTATGTAAAAGCTTTACTGTGTAAAAGCCCCTGTGTGTAAACGCGTCTTGGTATACAAGCTCTTCTGCTTAAAAACTTCTGTGTGTAAAAGCTTCTGTGCGTAAAGACTTCTCTGTGTAAATGGGTCTGTGTGCAAACACTCTTCTGTGTAAAAGCTCCTGTGTGTAAACGTGTCTTGGTGTAGAAAGTCTTCTGTGTAAAAGCTTCTGTGTAAAAGCTCCTGTGTGTCAACGCGTCTGTGCCTAAACACTCCTCTGTGTCGAACCTTCTATGTAAAAGCTTGTGTGTGAGTGTAAAGACTTCTCTGTGTAAACACGTCTGCGTGTAAAAGCGCTTCTGCGTAAAGCTTTTCTGTGTAAAAGCTCCTGTGTGTAAACGCGTCTGTGTGTAAACGCGCGTCTGTGTCAAAGCTTCTGTGTAAAAGCTCCTTGTATAAAATGCTTCTCCGTGTAAACGCATCTGTGTCTAAAAGCCCTTCTGTGTAAAAGCTTCTGTGGGTAAACGCCTCCTTGTGTAAAAGCTCTTCTGTGTAAACAGTCCTTTGTGTAAAGGTAAACGCGTCTTGGTGCAAAAGTCTTACAATGTAAAAGCTTCTGTGTGTAAGAGCTCCTATGTGTAACGACTTCTCTGTGTAAACACGTCTGTGTGTAAAAGCTCTTCTGTGCAAAAGCTTTTCTGTGTAAAAGCTCCTGTGTGTAAACGCTCTTCTGTGTAAAAGCTTCTGCGTGTCAAAGCTTCTGCGTGTAAAGACTTCTCTGTGAAAACGCGTCTGTGTGTAAAAGCTCGTCTGTGTAAAATCTCTTTTGTTTGTTTGTGTGAAAGCTTCTTTCGGTAAAGACTTGTGTGTAAACGCGCTGTGTGTAAAAGCTCTGTGTAGAGGCTCCTGTGTGCAAACGCGTCTGGGTGTACAAGCTCTGTTGTGTAAAAGCTTCTGTGCTTCAAAATCGTCTTTTTCTGGCTTTGGCGTCGAGATCCGGTTTTTGAGCTGCAATTTCTGGCGCCGTTGCGCGTAGTGCTACTGTGTTTTGCAACTCCATCTCTGCAGATAGCACTGTAATGGCTGCGTCAAGGTTGCTTGGTGCCGCGGCTGCGTGCGTAATACTATTGTCTTTTGCAGCTGGACATGTAAAAACTTCTGTGTGCAAAAGCTTGCTGTGTGTAAAAGCTCCTGTGTGTATAAGCTTCTCTGGGCAAAAGCTTCTGTGTGTACAAGTTCTTCGGCGTAAAGATTCCTGTGTGTAAACGCCTCTGTCTGTAAAAGCTTTTCTGTCTAAAGACTCCTTTGCGTAAATGCGGCTATGTGTAAAAGCTCTTCTGTGCAAACGCCTCTGTGTGTAAAAGCTACTGTGTGCAAAGATTTCTCGGTGTAAAAAACTTCTCTGTGTAAAAGCCTCTGTGTGTAAAAGTTTCTTTGTGGAAACGCGTCTTTGTGTAAAAGCTCTTCTGTGCCAAGACTTCTCTGTGTAAAAGCTTCTGTGTATTTTCTTTTCTTTGTAAAGACTCCTTTGTGAAAAAAAAATATGTGTAAAAGCCCGTCTGTGTAAACGCCTTTGTGTGGAAAAGCTTCCTCTGTGCAAAGACTTCTCGGTGTAAAGGCTCTTCTGTGTAAAGACTTCTCTGGGAGTCTATGTAAAAGCTTCTGTGTGGATAAGCTTCTGTGTGGATAAGCCTCTGCGTAAAAGTTTCTGTGTGTAAAAAAGCTCTTCTGTGTAAAACTACTGTGTGTAACCGCGTCTTTGTGTAAAAGCTCTTCTGCGCAAAGTCTTCTCTCTGTTAAAGCTTTCCTGTGGAAAGTCTCCTGTGCGTAAATGCCTGTGTGCGTAAAAGCTTTGTGTAAAGACTCCCGGAGTAAAAGTTTCGCTGTGTAAAAGCCCCTCTGTGTAAAGACTTCTGTCTGTAAAAGTTGCTCTGTGGAAAAGTGTTCTCTGGGTAAAAGCTTCTGGGCGCAAAAGCTTCCCAGTGTAAAAACTTGTTTGTGTAAACGAGTCTGTGCGCCAAAGCATCAATCAGTCCTTGTTTTTTCATCAACCGTCATGCATTGACATGTTCATGTATCATTTATTACCTTTCAATATCATTCATCATCCGTCATCTCTATATATTGTTTTCCATCCTCTCTTCATCTATTCCCTCCTGCCCTTCTTTCGGGCCACACTGTCGTCTAGTTGTGTGTTTCAGCAGTGTGTGTGTGTCGCTTTTCTCGTTTCTAGACAAACATTTGCTAAAACTATCATCACTTAAACAATTTGCTACTATTTGTTTATGATTATCCTTTGCTTTGCTAATAAACATGTGCAATTTATTATAAACACATTATGTTTATTGTGTATTTTTGCAAACATGCTTTGCTCATTGCATATTGAACTCCGAAACGACAATCTCTGGCCTGGAGCTTGGCATCCCAGTCCACACCTGGACAAAGCCGAAAAAACTGAAAAGGAAAAAAGGAAGACAGGTTGTCCGGTAAAAAACAATGACAAGTTGGACAAGTTGATAAGTTTGGAAGGGGAAAAAATCGGATCTGTTCCAAAGTTGGAAATTTGGGAGAAAAACGAAGAGCTGTTTTTGCATGTGTTATGGACTTGAGAAACCTTCTTATGAAAAATCCAGACACAATCTCAACGGAAATTAGGAGGATGGCGGTTCAATTCAAGGAAGTGATACAAACATATCAACTCCCAGCATTCTGCACTCTGCCACTGGTACTGATGATGTACATGCACAGTATGATGTTGTGCCCCCGAAGGAAAGTGCTCGAGAAAGTGCATTGTGGTCTGAGAATAAGAAGCACAAAACATTCACACACGTCAAGTCCATGGACAGAACCACGAAGAAACCATCAACATGCACAAATAAGGGGAACGGAATGGTACGAACCACACATTTGCGCAGTATCACCGTATTCTTGTCTTGTTTTCTGTGTCGTGGTTAACCATTTGTGTTTTAAAAAGACAGCTTTTGGCCTGGGAAGGGTTGCAATCAGAAAAATGTGCAAATACTCACGGGCCAGGCATGGCATATAGTATAAACAGGTGGAAATGGAATGCCACGGATTGGAGTAGCAAAAGCTTGAAACCGATTCAGCAGGTGCTGCAAGAGTCAACTTCTCATGCCCAAAGTTGCATGCCGGATCCGGTAAGCTTCGAGCTGCACCATCCCACACCAACTACACTTCTCACAAGAAAAATGAAAGAACATGACATCCGACATGATTTCAATTGATTCCATAATATTGCATGTTTCATGTCATTTAATGAATTTTTGTTCTGTTCAAGGATAGCTTGGTGATAAAGCAGGCTGTAAGTCGTTCGGTATTGCCCCTGACGTAATGTTGTAGCTGAACCAAATGTTTCTCTTCAAATTGTTTGAGTTTGTACTGTTTGCTCTTCACTCTGAGCGTACTTGTGTTGTTCGAATATTTCTCTGCTGAAAACCTTAAAAGCCTTAGCGACCTTAAAGACCTTAACGGCTTCAGTGTTCAAAAGAATAGTAATAGTACTTTACCAAATCCAAGCAACAATTCCTTCGAACGCTTCCTGGTACCTTTCAGTACCTTTCAGTACTCTTCAGTACGTCTTGTCATTTCTTAGCATCGCTGCAGATCAGATCTGCCTGCTTCGTCCAGGATCTGCCACGTAGCCTGCAACAAATCATGCAACGAGCGAGTGGCAATGTCTACGTCGACTTTGATCTATGTCATGTTCACAAGATACACGACTGTGTAAGATTGCAGTCGATTGCAACAGATTACACGACATGTTTAGACCATTTGTAGATATCAAAATCAGCTGTAAAATGCTCAAAGCCCGTCAGGGGAGCTTAGAGGCTCTTCAAGGCGACATGTCAAATTTTGAATGGCAGAGGCTGTTCACATATGCAGCGGCAGGGTCTGATTAGCAAATGGCCAGGACACAAAAAACTGTAAATGTCAAATCTGGTCCGACACTTATGACCAAGTTCATCCAATTTCCAACTATCCAACTGCAACACGATAAGTCACACGGTTCCATATTGATGAATCTCTAGTGCAGGCGTTTGCCAGGACTGTTGCCAAGGAGCAGGAAATATTCCGTGCATACACATGTGTAGATGCTCTGGAGGGTAGGAATCCGCCGGTTTCCCGGCGTGTTTTGTGGATGTTCTTGTTTTACATCTTGCAATAGTTATATACCTATGTTGCTCCTTCGACAGATTTTTGTTTTGGCTGCGCTACCCCCACCCCCTCCCACATATATACTATAGACTAATATACTAGTCTAGTATAATGCCGTCTCGTCTAGTCTAGTCTAGTATACTGTGTCCAGCACACTATCTTTGACCTTATTACATCATCCTCGTCTAAGTCGCCATCATCTTCATAACATCCTCATCATCACCATCCTCATCGTCATCATCATCATCATCATCATCATCATCATCATCATCATCATTAGCAGCAGCAGCATCATCATCCTCCTCCTCTTCTCTTCTCTTCCTTCAGACTCCTTGCTCATCCTTTCGATACTCCGGCTCGCACCCGGGGACGCAGCATTTTTCCACGTTTTCTCCACGGTTTACTGCCCCTTCCAGAAGTACCTTCTCAGCTGCCTCTTTTGCGCCCACTGTCCATAGGCACCTGCAGCTGTTGTCTCAGTTCCTCACGGCCTTCTCCGCACTCTCACAGCCCTCCCGCTTGGCTCTACCAACTATATCATGTGGCTCAATACAATGTCATCTCGCAAAGTCTCTTTACATCTTCATCTTCCAGGGCGTCGTCCTCATCATCTTCATCTTCACAACTTTTACACAAACGCTCTTTCACACCAACCACTTTTTGCACAAACCAACTTTTGCACCAACCAGCTTTTACACAAACCAACTTTTACACATCACATCACCTTTTTCACTAACTACCCCTCACTTATATACACCAAGCAGCTTTTACACAAACCAGGTTCTACCCAAACCTGGCCCTAGGAGATAAGAGAAACCCATCTCCAAATAAAAGACCTCCCTGCAGCTTCACACTACTCACCTGCAAGGTTAGCTCTTCATCCCTCAAGACTACGAGCAAACAGCCTAGTGGGCCGGCGGAATGCCGAAGGCTATTAAATACTGTGCTAATATACTGCTGTAACCTGTGCCCACTTGATACCTTGCTCTCCTTGTCTGCCTTTGGTTGAATTTCAGAAATACTTCGTTAGCCACCAATTTGCTTCATTTCGCAGAAGCCTATGAGAGAAATTTGACAGCAAAGTGACGCGGCCAATTCTACAACGCAGATCACTACCAGAGCAAACCAGGATCTTCACAAGGTTTTCGACTCAATTCACAAGGTTTCAATGTTCGATTGTGTTCAATTGTGTTGTTCCAATGTTGTTCAATTGTGTTTGGCATCGCTTGGCCTCCAGCGAGTCAAAGCGACTTTCAAGCCACTCCCGAAAGTTCAGCAGGAGCCGATCAGACCTCAGAAAACCGCTCCGATCAGACCAGGAATCAATGGAATCAATAAACCGAATCAATCGAAGAAAGAAGATATCGAAGTGTCGGTTTCCTTATCGTTTCGAAGGAAAAAAAACGCTGGATAGCAAAGACAGAAGCCTCAGTAGGTAACTTAGGTCAAATAAAACTATCTCGTGTACAGAAAAGAACTCAGATTTGACAGAAATGAGATTTGAGAGGAGCCCTCGGAGCCGTGGCAGGCGCAAAATGAAGCAAAATGAAACAAATAACATTCATTTTGTAACATATATATATATATATATACATTTATAATGTTCTTCCCTACATCAATCTACATCATTCCATTCAAGTTGTTTCAAGTTGTTCAAGTCTGCCAAGTCTACGACTGCATGGTGTACCGTTTGCGTTCCCTCGCCTCAGAATGTTGATCGAGAGCGGAATGTGCATCGAAACTTTGTAAAGTCGAAGGAGTTGCCATAAAGCCGTCGTATATACTTATATATGTTTTAAATTAGGCAAAATCAAACATAATTTAAACGTATGATGTATCATGTGATACACCAGCTTTCTGGAAATATATCCAAAATCTAGCATACCCTATTGTATGCCAAAATAAAATTGATGCAATATTTAATCCACAAAACATCTACATGCTTTGAAGATTCAGAATGTATAAACAATGCTTAGAATATATTCATATGTATATATTATGTTTCCTTCAATTTCAACGAGATTTCATGATCATGTTATATATATATAACTGCATATACAATCTGCATACTTTAAAAAAAATATGTCCTACATATATCCCAATTATTGCAGGAATCTATATATATATATATTACAATATACTATGGATACTATAGCAACTACAAAATATTGATTAAATAGAACTAAATAATACTAAACAACTACAAAAAAATTATAGGACCGGATAACCCCACATGTCAACTTCTCCAATAAGTACCAAAGCAGATGTGCAGATGGGATGGGAAAGGAAGGGAAGAGAAAGGGGATGGTGGAAGACAGATTGTATGAAGGAGTCGTGCGTGAAAGAATTCTGTGTGAAAGAGTTGTGTGTGTGTGTGACAAAGTGGTGTGTGAAAGAGATGTTTGTGAAAGAGTTGTGTGAGAGTGTTGTGTGTGAGAGAGTTGTGTGTGTGAGAGAGTTGTGCGTGAAAGAGTTGTGTGTGAAAGAGTTGTGTGTGAAAGAGTTGTGTGTGAAAGAGTTGTGTGTGAGAGAGCTGTGTGGAAGAGTTGTGTGCAAGTAAGTTGTGTGTGGCTAAGTGTATGTGTGTGTGCAAGTTGTGTGTGAGCAAGTTGTGTGAAAGAGTTGTGTGTGACAAAGTGGTCTGTGAAAGAGATGTTTGTGAAAGAGTTGAGTGAGAGAGTTGTGTGTGTGAGAGAGTTGTGTGTGAGAGAGTTGTGTGTGTGAGAGAGTTGTGTGTGAAAGAGTTGTGTGAGAGAGCTGTGTGTGGTCAAGTTGTGTGTGGGTAAGTTGTGTGTGTGTGTGAGTAAGTTGTGTGTGAGTAAGTTGTGTGTGCGTAGGTTGTGTGCGAAAGGTGTGTGAAAAGTGTGTGTGGAAGAGTTGTGTGTGACAAAGTTGTGTGTGTGACAGAGATGCGTGTGACCAAGTGCCACGCCTGCCACACAAAACGAAGGTCAATGTCACCAAGTGCCACGCCTGCCACACAAAATGAAGGTCCATGTCACCAAGTGCCACGCCTGCCACACAGAATGATGCGGCGTCCGCGGCAACCAAGCGCGTCACCAGACTCAGCTAAGTGCCGTAAGTGCCACGCCTGCCACACAAAACGAAGGTCCATGTCGCCATCTGCCACGCCTGCCACACAAAACGAAGCTCCGTGTCACCAAGTGCCACGCCTGCCACACAGAATGAGGCGGCGGCCGCGGCAACCAAGCGCGTCACCAGA
>BGPT01002026.1:46368-66196 GCA_003297045.1 Symbiodinium sp. clade C Y103 | reverse complement strand
CCACACGGAACGACTTTCGTCACGTCATGGAACATGTTGGCATGTCACAAAGTGCCACGCCTGCCACACGAAACGATACTTCGACACGTTTGAAATGTCCAAAAATGATCACCTTTGTGGCTTCCCCCATAGACACGGCGTTCCGGCCCCCAAAACGAACGGCAGGCTACGACATCATGGAAAATGTTGGCATGTCACAAAATGCCACGCCTGCCACACGAAACGATACTTCGACACGTTTGAAACGTCCAAAACATGATCACCTTTGTGGCTTCCCCCATANAATGCCACGCCTGCCACACGAAACGATACTTCGACACGTTTGAAACGTCCAAAACATGATCACCTTTGTGGCTTCCCCCATAGACACGGCGTTCCGGCGACCAAAACGAACGGCAGCGGACGGCAAAGCCACATGAAACGAACACAGTCCAACCTCCAGACCCCCAAGGTAAAACGAGAACCGTTTGCTACGCATTCGGGAAAAATAGGAAAAAGAACCTTAAATACTACCTGAACAAGAAAAGTTATGAAAAGTTGTTTGATGGTGTTTATAAAATCCTGCAAAATCATAGCATTTCATAGCCATGGTCTGTTTTTTGTTCCACCAGCCGTTTTTTTGATCTTCCCATTCCCAACCTCCTGGAGGCCAGCCAGGCCTCAGCAGCGGTAAAATGCTGTGGTTGATAACTTGGATATATGTTATTCCTTGTGGTTTTATATACTAGTATTATTCAGTATTTACAAAGCAATGTATCTACTAGATCATATGGTGTTTCTGATATTTACAATGCAAGATATCCACATGGACCTGCATGGTGCAGTACATCACACAAACTAGATTACCACAATTCAGGGGTTGGTAAATGTCCTAATTTTCACAAAAACTCAGCTATTGGAGATACTATGATATAGTATGATAGAATCTCCAACAAATACAACAGAAAAGTGATGTTCAAAATCCCCAAACCAGGAACATTCACCAACCCCATCGAACTATCATCCTGCTTGGGAAACTCTTTGCTCTGCTCCCTTCACCGCTGATCCAAGAGGCATTCCGGGTGTCCACTGGCCCCAGCCCATGTGACCTGTCCATAAGTTGCTGGGATGACATGTATAAAATCCAGTTGGGACCCATGATGTGTAGAAAATCCAGTTGGATGTCATGCTTTATCCAAGTTGGGAACAGTGTTCGAGACCCAGTTTGTGGGTTCTTTTTTCTGTGCGATCGAAATGGGGTGTTCGCCTTGAAATTGTGACCAATTGCAACCCACCTTCAACCCGCCCAACCCCATGTCTCTTTTCTGCAGAGATATCAATGCATGATTTCAGACTCATATCATTTACCAGTACATATATATGTATATACAAATATATAGTATACAATACACAAATATGTGTGGTCATATGATTCAATAAATAGTGAACTTGTCCTAAACTCAAAGGGTTGAAGATGGTCCAAGCTTCACAACTTGCCCAGAACTGAAGGCAACCGACCTGCAGGCGGCCAAGCGGGCATTCCCATATTGCCTGTGCAGGCGAAGAAGGGGATTGGCACAAGCAGATGCGTTTGTCTCTCAGAGTTCTGTTTTTTGGCACCGTTGTTCTCATTCAAAAAACTTTATGTTCGCCCTCATCCGCATTACGTCAACAACTGTGGCTAAGGTCCTCTGCCGCTGTACCCATGGCAGGCAGCACAATGGAAGTCTCGAAGTCACTTTGCAAAAATCCCACTTTGTTGCTGAGATTGCCAATCCCGTTGCGATCAAGCACCGCATGTGAAAGTGGGAAATCCAACTACAGTATAAATCAGTTTATTGAAGGGACAGTCTTAAGAGGAAACTATGGTTGATCAAACTGATCAAATGATGGATCACCGAATTGGTTGAAGATAAAATCTATAGGACACCATGGTTTTCCAGATCAAAAAGAGGCATTTTCTGTTGGTGTTCCCGTTTCCCACCATTTCCCACCGCCTGAAGGGGCTTGACTGGTTCCAGCAGCACCCTGCCATGACCGCCATGTTTCCGCCCACTGCGTGGCCGCCTAAGGGGCCGGAGAAAAGGGGATGATATGCTTGAGAAATGTGGAAGTGCTTGAGAACAATATAGAAATGGGTAGAAGTAATAAACACTGACATGCAGCAATCAGCCAGTTGTATATATATATATATATCAACCCATGGCTGATCGAAGCAATGAAAACTGGAAGGAGACAACCAACAAATATGGGAATACATTGCATGAACTGACCCTCCTTGGGGGTACCCCCAAAACAGAAACACGCCAGGACACATCTCTGGATGAAGATGACCTTAGCAGAGAGAAAGATGACGCGGTTTCAGCTAATTGATATTTCCCTAGCTGTGAAATGGCATAGATATGGAATCCAACATACATATTCAAAAACTGATGGATTTCCGCATGGCTTTGTCTGAACATCGGGTACATCGGCAAACCCCCTTCAACCATGGGATTTGGGGGCATCCCATTTGTTGAGCCACGGCTATGGAACTGGGACTCCCCAGGGATCCCTTCAAAAACGATCTGAGCTTCATGCGAGGACGAAGAACTACCGTCACCTCAGCTGTGCCGGTCACTGGGATCGTCATTTTAGGAGGAAAGGATCTAAATTGCGAGGTGTTGATTCAAAGGATGTACAGATCTCAATAATATGTGTAAAATTGTGTAAATACGTATGATGATTATTTATGAAAGTTTTAGTGGAAAGTACTTGTTCACTTGTGATTCTAGGTCGCACATGGACTCTTTCCCGGGAAGTCTCAGTTTTCGACGCTTCTTCTTCTTCTTTTTCTTTTTCTTCTCCTCCTGCGGAACGGGACAACTTGTGGAATCGCCCGGCCCTGATACTTCAAAGGGATCCACTTGTGAAGCGCACCTGCAAAGCTACTCAAAGTTACAAGTATACCCTGACAGGTATCGTTCACGGTGAAGGAAACCTGTTGAAAATGGCGGGCCCAAGGCCCAAACATACTCAAAAAGTCGAAGTGAATAGATCTCTGGGGAGCGTCGTGACGTTGCGTGCAATAATTCCAGTAGCCCCTGATGGCCTTAACATGTTCGATCAAATTGGGCAGGATTTGATGAGTTTCAAAACCCACAAAGCAAAACAACCTTGCTTATCATATCAGCGGACTGGTTGAACAAAACATTACAGGAAAACATGTTTCTCAACGAATATATGGTGTTGCCGTGTTGCCTTAAAGAAAAAACGTCAACTGCCAGGCAACCCATCCCTCAACCATCGAGCGTTACGACAGTGCCAAGAATTTGACTGCCATGAGTTGGGGGATACCGGGGGATAGCCTATGTATTGACAAACCCAGGAAAAAAAAAACGTGTTCTTGGCGATTTATCGTGCAATGTTTGTATTCAAAGTCTGGTTTCATTGTGCTTTCATAGATTCATACCCCAATGTTTGTTGGCTTGAATCCATATCTTTAAACAACCGAAATTTATATCCCATTATATCCCATATTGTATTTTTACATGTATAACCAGTGATTACTACTAGTAGTGCATATCAATACCATTCAGAATCCAGCATCGTCCGATTTCTTGGCCCACGCATTTGATTCCGAATCAGCCGGCAAGCTTTGGCACGGCCTGACGGTTGCTTCCTGTGCTCCGTATGGCCGGGATGCTCCAACTGTTTCAAAAAACACGCGTTTTTGCAGTCTCTCCAAAGATTGTTTGGGATGTTCAGCATATGAATCTAGAAAAACAATAATAATGTGGAATTCACCAAGACAAAATCAGATCTCTGCAAGTTGATCTTCATGAAAACCAATGCCATTTTCCATATTGATATGGATTCCAATTCTGGGCTGTACCTCATCCCAAGCCGCGATGCCGAGAATAGAGCTGCTTCTGCATGCCCTGCACATATTGCCTCTCAAGTTCCTGGTGCAATGGAGGAATCAGAAAATTCATATGGGAAACCCAATAGCCAATAAAATAACCTGACATTTAGGGATGGCTTATAGGACCCGTTTACGATCATGATGGGGATGATCTACTATTGGGTGTACCACATTGCACCCAACTGATTGTTCTATGTCAGCTTGAATCAAGCTGGGAATGATTGCGCCGAGGTCTCCAAGATGGTCTAATGACCACCGCAACATTGCTCTTGGTTTTGAAACCAACACTTCTACCAGCCAATCATGCTTACAATCAGCAGGATTTTTTATATAGAATCAAGAGTCAGAAATTCAGACTCAAGGACTGAAGAAGATTATCCCCATTGTGTGTATCCTAGGTCCTGGGGTATACCCCAAGTTGTGGCTAGTTATGTTCTGAAATAGTGGATCTTTGGGTATTGGACGAACCCAACTACAGCAACTATCCTATACATTCTATAATTTACTACAGTCTATAAAATCACCACTTGAAACATCTTAATCAATGAGTATTACGCCATAGCATATACATGTGTGTATATATATATATATATGTACTGTATATATATATATACACCCACCAATCCAATTTTGGGTGTATCGGATGGCATTCGCAAGCCGACGCAACGGCACAGCCACCTGCGAAGAGGGTCCTACCTTTTTGGCGCTGTCATCGACCTGCTGCAACGTGATGAGTGAATGAGTGCGGGGGAAAATGATGATCAACCGTCAAATTTGGGGTATCTCCTAGCTTTGGGCGTTGGACAAATAGTATGTTATACACAATTAATAATCATGTGTATATACATATACACACATATATATATATATATACATATGTATATATATATATATAACATTATATAACCATGACATGGATAGTTTAATGAATAGATCAAACCACAGAATGGGGAGATATGGAGATTGATCAAGACTCCGTCCCCTGAACAGGAAAATAACTTGCTGTTGTGGATGTTCATGCCCTCATTCAAATGGTGGTGCAGGTTTTGACCCATCACCGTATATTTAAGTGGGTTTACTTCCAACTCACTGTTGTTGCTTGATAAGATCAAGTAGTTCATGTATCAATGTTTGAACACCTTTTCATGCTCCCAAACTTTTGAGCAACTCGCAGGAGTAATCAACGGTGACACTTCACAGAGAACAAAGAGAGAGAGAGAGAGAGGGACAGAGAGAGAGAGAGAGAGATTGACTGAAATCACATCACATCAAGAAAAATGCTTAAAATTGGGGAGCTGTTGGATAGTTTTGGGGTTCCCAGGTTTTTCAGCAACCCCTTTTCGAGGAGCCTCCCTGATTTCACAACCCTGCAGCCAAAAGGTCTGAGGAGTTTGAAACCGGTTTGGGATGCTCGGCCACACGCCTTGTCTCCAGGTCCACTTTTCTCCTTTTGTTGCCGGCATGCCCTACAGGTGTCTCTACCCCCATAAGCTGAAGCCTGCTAAAATAGCATCTTGGTTTCAGTTCTGCCCAAGTTCGCCACATGCTCAACTGTGTGCCCTGTGAATGGATGTCAATAGAATGGCGGTTTGGAGCAGCTACACTTTGAAATGCTCCAGTATTATCGGATATTGTCCCAGATTGTCCCTTATCATTCAACACCCCACGTTGAACCATCATGAACAAAGTCCCCTCAACTTCTCAGCTGATCAAACAATAAGGCCAAACATCTCACCCACAATCTGGAAACAACCAATATCTGACTCAACCAAGTTGAAGCAGTTTGAACCTCAACAAAAACAATGTGTTTCCATGTTTTTTTTCCGATCTTTCACCTTTTCAAAGTCCCAGGCAGGCAGTCCTTGGCTCCACCCATCAGGCGCAGAAACTTGCTCTTCTCTGAAGAACTGTCGAAGGAACTCTTCTCCCAGGCTGCCCTGGAGATGCCGAGATGATCTGATGGCTATGGGTTGTGACCTTGGGAAGTGGATGTGATTGGGATATGATATTGTATCACAGTACATTCTTTCTATATCGTCCTATACTATATTACATGTGTATATATATATATGTATATATATGTACATATATATATATATATTATAATAGCATTTTTTCCATTGGATAATGTATATATACATATATATACGCAGATCATAAATATAATATCCTCTGTATACTCAGTTTTTGCTGGGAATAACTTGGAAGTATCACTTGATATCTATATATGGAAATTGGAATCGGTCAAGATCTATTTATGCATAAATGTTGGGGGGGTGAACATCCATTTAGCCCTAAACAGAGGTGACTCATACCCACACTATACAATATAATGTTTATAGTATACATGTATATGAATCCGACCATGCTACAGTATCATAAGCACTTTAGAGCATACCAGCAAGAGCAATAACCCGCTGAAACTTAGCATATACCACGAAATATATTGTGTTATCCTCATTGTGATCATTCAGTATCGCAGCACCACGGATTTTCGATGCAAAGTCACCCTGCACCAACTGGAAGTTGGGATCACTTCCCAACCTGCTATATTCGACTTACACGCACCACAGGGCCATATATCATATATCATATCGTTTGATTATATGTTAGGTATCATATATCATATTGTAATTACATACGAATATATATATATATATTGATATATACATTGTACATATGTACATATGAATATGTAATGTATGTGTATATATATAAATGTGTATATATATATATATATTATATATATATGTTTATGTAACGTATTCATACGACGTCTTGGTATCACACTCCCTTCCACCAGAACTTCAGGGCCCCCGCTTTTCCCATGCGTCAGGCCGTGCTGGGGCCACCAGTCCAGAGGATTCCGGCTCATCGTCCGACTGCCAAATGGGTTTAAGGTATAAGGGGAGGATACTACTATAATACCTATACTTATAGCTATATCAGTACAATGGATATTGGATATAGTTCACGGAACATTATGACTACAGTATACTGGTTAATAGTAGATCATGCTACTTTAATTATATTTAACTATACGATATTATACGATTGTAATGGAATATTACTATCATGGATATAGTTAATAATGCTCGGACTAAGGGTTTTACCCAGGATGAACATGGGATGTGTTTGCTATATAATGGGATTAATACTTATGGCATAGAGTGGGATATATATATACTATTATAATACCCTATTTGGAAGGTCAATGGAATGCATAACCAACAAGGTGAGGATACAATAGGGATATCATAATGAGACATTAATGATTATCAAATAGCATGATTATCAATGGGATATTTGGGTTAAACCCCATTACACTGGCAACGCACGATTATATAAGTAGAGCACCAGGTGACTATATAACAGTGGGGTGCCAAGTTTAATTTGATAGTTATAGTCTTAGTTCTTGTGTTCACTCGACTCTACATGTCCGCCCTGATTTTTACCAAACAGAGTTTACTGATCCAGGGTTGTCATATTCGGGGCCTAGTTTGCCCCATTTGACTCGTACCAAACCCAGATGTTATGGCATGTTAAATGTTGGGAAGAGGTTTCATATGGTATAAGGTGGTATAAGTATGTATAATGTAAAAACATGAACAAGCTCGCTATATGCATGTGCAAACCCCTCCCTACCACCCTTCAACACAGCAGGACGGACACAACTTTTTCAAAACGGTGGTGAAGAGAGTCAGTCGCAGGTACACAGACCGAACAAAGAAAAGGAGGGGGGTACACCCAGGTGAAGGCCAAAGAACAAGGTCGACACCGGACACAAGTTTTTGACAGGCCCCGACGAGCCCGAGAGTCAGACACTGCCTGGACACAGCCAGGGAAGAAACACTGGACCCCCAAGACTCAAACACCTAGTACCTGCCATAACCCAGCATCATGACTGCTGCTCTCCACGCCGCTTCCTTTTCCGTCCTCTCGGTGGTAATCATAAGATTTAATTACTAAAAGGGGTGAGACTTTGTTCACCATGAAAATGGCATGCCGTGGGTGATCAACTTTTCCTCGATCAGGCAAGGGCGGCACTTGGAGCACAAGGCCAAGGCTTCACCGACATGCTCACTGGCAGTGATCGGCCTGGCTAGTCTTCCTGCCGCCGCCCACCTCCATCCTCCACACCTGGTAACCCAATTCATAGGGTTATCCCGCCACTCCGCGCTCTCCGCTTTGGCCGTGGCGTGGAGGACCATCGTGGAAACATTCATGACCATCTTTGGGCATGCTCTTTCTTTCAGCTCCACGACCATCGCCTTGGTGCTGGCCAGATCGGTGGCCATCTCTTCTCTCAGTGCGGTGACCACACCTTCCAACTGGTCATGTTTTGCCAGTTGGTCCACCGTCTTCTGTGCGATGCCCTCCCATGTAGTCATCAAGACGTTGTTCTCGGGCATCTCTTCCAAGGCCTCTTCAACATATCCTTGGACCGCACTGGATCCCCACCTCCCTAGCCATTGCACCATGGCCAAAGGGTACTTGAACCTCTTGACGGCATCTTTTGCCCCTGATCTCCTCAACGTGTGGCCGGTCACGCGGTTGACGTCAGGCAGTTTGGTGTCACATTTCAAACCTTGCCTGACTGCGTCAACTGCCGCAGCTGCATCTTGCTTGAGCGCGGCCACCATGGCCTCCTTGGAGACGATGAGCGTGGGGCAGCCCACCTGCCCAACTACTGTGAACTCTTTCATCTCCTCTTCTGACCAACCACGCTGCCGCAGCTGCTTTGCCCTCTCACCCACTACAACCAACGTGGAGTGGAAAGGGCAGTCCAACTCGCCCTCATCATCCGCTGGACAACCACACGTGCATGCCCTGGTGCGTTTCGCACCCTTTCCACCAGGGTCAGTCTTTGACAGGGATAAGGATAACGTGGCAGTTCTCTGCTGAAGATCAAGCTGCACTGAGCCCATCAGCAGGTGCCCTAGTTCCACCTCCCTGAGCATGAAGGCAGACCCCATGCACCAGATTTCCGGTCCTGCTTCCGGTTGCATCTGCTTCCTCTCAAACCCAGGTAGGCCCGCTTTGGCCCACACCCTCCAAAGTTTTGGCACCACCTCTTCTGCCTTGACAGCTGGACCAATAGCTCTGGAGAGTGCACGTTCTGCATCCTGTAGCGCCAGGTCAAGGGCCTCGTCCCAGGTATGGCCACTGCGGATATGCAGCTGCTTTGCCTCTGCCAAGTAGGTAGCCCCTGAGGAGAAGTCTGCAGCCCTGAGGACTGCCGCAACTTCCGCGATCAGCTGCGGAGACAGTGGCAACGGCTGCATGTTTCTGGCTTCGGCAATCTGCACGAAGAGCTTCGCTTTGCTCTCCTTTGCTGCCGCAGTTGACTTGGCATACACTAACTCGCCGTAGCTCTGGCGAGCTTTCTTCATAAGTTCTTCTGAAGCGGCCACCAAGAGAGCCTTTGACGTGGATCCTCTTGCCCGCGTCTTTGGAGGAAGCACCACGGGGCCGCCAGATCGAACTGACGGATTCCCCGCAGGGGTCGTGGGACATGCCACGCCCTCCAATGCACCAGTTTTCCTTCTCTTGCCAGCGGGCTCTTCCTCAAGCGGCTCTTCCTTGACTGCCGGCTTCGGCATATCAGCGGCATGTGGCGCAGGATCTGCACTTCCTGCCGAAGGAAGCTTTGCCCCCTCGTCATCGGCTTCTGCTGGTGAGGCCGCAGATGTATAGGCCTTCATGACTGAGAAGGGCATAGCGGGCCTGTCCCCCACCAGCTCCCAATCCTTTCTTTTGACCTCAGCCCACCACGCCATTTCTGGATGGCGTCCTTGGTCGCCCAACAGTCTCTTGGCGAGCGCACCGGCAAGCCCTTCAGACTCCTCTGGGTCAGGCTGAGGCAAAACAGTAGTTCTGCACGCGATCTCCTCATTTTGACATGAGACCAGCAGCCTCGCTTGTTCACCCGACTCATCCGAAGAGCAGGAGTAGTCCAAGCACTGCCAGCGATAGGGTGCCACCGCTTGGCGCGAGATGCATGCACCACACGTCTCGACCCCACACCGGGAGCAGAGCAGCACCACCGGTTTTCTAGAGCAAAGCTGGCAAGGCCTCTTGGCAAACAGTGACCACGGATCCTCACCCTCACGCGGGAGACCCAACCTCTTGTTGCCTTTCTTTGAACCTTGTGGAGACCACGTCTTGACGCTTTCTCCTCTTTCCTGACGGGGCTTGCCCCCCCGCGCAAACAAACAAACTCTGTTGGCTTGCAGGCAAAAGCCGCGCGGCCCACATGGTCTTATTCCCACAGCAGCCAGATCAGCAGAGCCACGGCCCCGCTGAAAGCCGCCAGCAGGTGACCTACACACAGGTAGATCACGCGGCCCGACTGGCGCTGGGGTGTGCCGAGATGCAACGGGGCCCTAAAGGCCACGTGACCCTTGGCTATGGCACTATGGCGCTGCATGACGGCCTAGTTTGAACCCGGGAGAAAGGACAGCGGTAAGAACCATGGTGAATGTGAGGCCGACTGAGCTCTGGTACACACTGCCAGAAAACCAGAAACGTTGTTACGGCCCTTACGAAACAGAAAGAAATAAAAGTTTAAACAGTTGAATTTTGTTGGCATGAACCATTTGACCGACCCCTTGGAGCGCACACCGCACTTTTTACAGACCACTTAATGGTCGGAAGTCTGAGACTTTGCCCACCAGGCGTCTCTTGGCCCAGCCGTGAGGCGCAGCACGGGCACCAAACGCGCCGGCACTGCGGCACCCTGACTGAGCCTACTTAAGGCGTCGGCCAAATAGTTGGCAGCGGATCGAAGGTGGCTGCCGTGACACATCTCAATGTCAAACTGTCGCAGCACACAGGCAAGCTCGGCAGCCACCTTGACCATACCAGGTGAGCTGGCCCTCAACTGAAGGCCAGCGTGGAGAACTCCGGTGTTGTCTGTGGACAAGAACACTGCCTGTCCCTGCAACGCCGGCCCGAAAAGGTGGAGGGAGATGGCCACTGCCAAAAGCTCCCATTCGGACTGCCAAGCGGGGTCGCCTGTGCAGGCCTCGAGCAAGGCGAGGTCTGCAGGTTGAATGATGTCTGCCCACCACGCGATGGGAGTCTCGTTTTTCCAGAGGATGCCCCCGAAGCCATACACTGACGCGTCGGTTTGGATCCTCCATAATGGACGTGTCTCCCAGTGAAAGGTGGCCCGAAAGGAGCCAGCCCCCAGAAGTGTGTAAAGGGCATGGCGAACTTGCTTGACGAACACTAGATTCTTGCGCACTCTTGCTTGCTTGACCACTCGCGCCTCGCACTCGGCAATGCAACCCCAGAGCATGCCGACCCACGGTCTGGCCAGCCTGACAATGGAGGTCAGCCAGCCCAGCATGCCGGCAGTTGATCGTAGCTGTGCCACCGGGATCACGCCCTTGCAGTCTAAAAGCGAGTCGAGGGCGTCGGCCAGCTTCTGCAACTTGGCAGGTGACAGCTGCGCAACCAAGCAGTTGTCTTCCAATGCAAGCTGAAAACCGATCCATTCGACCTGCAAACCACGCTGAAGCTTGGCCCAGCTCATCTTGCAGCCCAATGCTTGCCACAACAGCAATGGGAGTGCCAGGTTCACTGACCTGGTGATGTGGCATGGGCCCTGTACCAAGAGAAGTGGGTCGTCGACGTAGCATTGGATGCGCAAGGTGTCCCATCCCACGGCTTGAGCCAACCTCACCAGGGCGGCAGCCAGACGCGACCAGAGGAGTGGCCCACAGGCCAACCCGAATGCCACGACTTCTAGCACAAAATATGTTGTGCCGTGGGCTTTTACCACCACATGCTTGCGCTCCTGCGGTGCCAGTCTGCACTGGTAGAATGCATCGCAGAAGTCTACGACAGCGATCTCTATTGGCTCGCCTTGCTGCTGCAAAGCTTTCCAATCTACTGCCACGTCGCTGACCCTGGGGAGCACTACCCTTTGCCGAATAACCATAAGGCCGTTCACTCCAGAGCGGCGGCAGTCCACCACCAGCCGGGTCTTGGTGCTCACATCCAGCCGAGTCTTTTGGATGCATCCGAGCTTGGTCAAGGATGCTCCATTTCCAGTGTACGCCACGACCTCCTGCCATGACGTGCATCTTGTGGCATAGCCGAGCTCGGCCACCCGATGGAGCTCCTGGACGGCATCTTGTCCCGCTTCCTGAAAGGACTTGTAGTTGACTGCTTGATCCGCTTCTTCCCAACCTGTGAGTAGGGGGTACATTTTGGACATCTCCACTGCTTTGGTGTCCTCTGTGGTTTCCGGAAACACTGTGTTGGTTTCCAGCGGCTTGTCTATGCCTAGTGGGAAGCCTGTTCTCAGCCAGTCTTGCACATGCCTTTCTGGGTCGCCGCTGGCTGATAGCAACGCTCCCAACAGTTCCACTCTCAGTGGTGTAGGCTGCTCCGGCTGGCCAATCCCCACTAGCTTTCCCAGCGCGTCGGCGGCTTTCAAAACTGTAGCTTCTGAAAACCCTGTAAAGCTTGCGCCACTCAGCTGTTTCAAGTCCTCTGGACACTGCCTGAGGACGCTGAGCAGCACTTGCCTCACAGCTGCACCCAGTTTCCACGCCGAGCTGGAATGCAGAATGGCTCTGTAAGGGTTCCGCAGACCTCCAACAGCTGCTTCGTTTTCTTGGTCTCTCTTTTCCTTGCCACTTGCAGGAATTGACTGTTTCACTTTGGGTTCTTTGACTTGCAGCTTGTTGCCATTCTTGACAAATGTTTTCTGGTTCACTTCTGAGCTGCCAGCTGCAGTTCCCAAGTGTGCCAGCAGCGCTTTTGCCCACGCCCAACAAAGACCTGTTGGGTACTCTGCTGCCAGCGACGTTTTCCAAACTATTCTGGGTGTTCGCTGGTGTAGTCGATGGTCTTTCCTGTCAGGCCACCTGGCATGTGGTCGTGGTGCCGGACGTCCCCACATTTGAGGTTCACTGACCTCATCCACCTGGCGGAAGTGAGGATACCCGTGGGCTTTCGGGTTTCTGCCCCATAGGCACATTGATCTAGACTCACCTTTGGGTGCTTCTTGACATGCCTTTCCAACGTAAGCTGCTCCCAGATAAAACTGTCGTCCGGGTTCTCGACTGAAGCTGTGCCACCAGACGATTCCGCCTCGTCGAGCAGTATGGCAACTCTTTCTGCCACTTTGTTGCCTTCTTCCGCCATAGGGTGGCCCCAGCCCGTTGGTTTCTCTGGTGATCGGATCACTTCCACCTTGCCATGCTTGTCCGATCTCCTTGCACGAGTGAAAGATTTGCAGGGCGGTGCCATGTGCGTGTGATGTGCACTCCGCACCCACACCCTGGCTCTCTCGAAATGCTCGTCGTCGAGGATATTCCAAGACGTTGACCAGACATCTTGTTCCATCACCTCTACTTTGTTTTGGCAAGCAAGTTTTACAGCCCCCGAAAACCCTCCCTGACCTGCGAACAGCTCCAGGAACCGGTAGGGCGCACTGGCCCCTACCTCTTGATTGGTCAACTCTGGGACGGGGGCTGCCTCCTACTTCTTGGCGGGGCCTTTGCCACGACCCTTTGGTGCTTCCTTCTTGCATTCCCAGTTTTGGTGGGAGCCCAAACAAATCTGACAACGGTGCACCCGCCCTTTTGCACAAGGCTCTGGGCACACGTCTGGTGTGCCGCCCTTTGCCCAGGCGTAGCAGAGCTCTCTTCCTTCTTGTGTCGAATGGAATAGGCCCCCCCATTTTCGAGGATGATCCTTGTTGGTGAACTTGTCCTCCACCTTTGAGGCAGATGCCCCTTTCTTTGCCCTCTTCTCGGCCGCGTCTCCTTCTGAGGAATCTACTTGACCTTTCTTCCTTTTCTTCTTCTTGCGCACATTGGGCGCCGCCACACCGGACTTTGCCCCCAGTGCAGACTCCACATTGGCTACCGATGCCTTTGCCCCCTCTGACATCGGTTCGAGCGTAGGTTGAGCCTGGTGCCCCATTCTGGCCAGGAAGGCAACTGCAGGTCTCCTGACATTGGCATCCCAGTACTGGTAATCCAATGCTGCAGCTTGGAACACTCCATCCCACGGAGTTGCGGGGTCGAATTGAACATCGACAGGAAGTTTTCCAGCTGCATGCGCCCTGGTGAGGCTCCTTCTCAGATGTTCGAATCGTTCCCCTCTCATGCGATCCTCCGCTGGCATGAGAAGATGCCAGCACTCCGGATATTCGAGGCATAGCTCCTTGAAGCATTCGAAATACCTTTCCAGAGCATGCGGCTGCACGACCACCGGCCGAGCTGTTACGAAGCCCGTCCTTGCTGGGGCCGGTGCACCTCCGGCCGGGGCCACAGTCTGTGGGTACCTCAGCATATAGAGGATGGCCCTGTAGACCCTCCAACAGGCTTGCCAAGCTTGGAAGCTTGGTGGGCCAGGCACTTCCGCTGCTCGCCAAGAACCATCCGCCTGGAAGGCAAAGCTTTTGGTCTTCATCACCTTCTGAATTCGACGCCCAAACGGAGTCAAGATTGAGAAGTCCGCATATGGACTTTCGTCTCTGAAGATGACTTTGTCCTCCATAGCCCCCGTGACTTCTCGATGGTTCTCGTAGTAGATGCCCATCTCTGCACGGGTTTTGGTGGCGATGATTGTGTCGTCTGTCTGGTCTATGACACTGGACATCTTCACCGTCTTCTGAGAAGGGGTCGCCGCCCCCACTGGAGCTGGACTCCCTCCAGCAGCTGCTGGCGCAGCTGGCACCGCACTCACTGGTGGGGCAACTGCTGAGGACGATGTACATCCTGGAAGCATAGGGTCCATGTCTTCTAGTCCCATGGCCTGCCTGGCTACTCTCCAAGCCAACGCCATTTGGATCGTCTCGGTCACACTGGCTTCCCGGGTGGGGGGCTCTGCACCATCGGCGGGAGGTGGGCCCGAGGGGAGCCGCAGGCCGGAAATGGTACGCTGCAGCACACTGGCTGGAACCATAGCCAACACCCTCACACTGGGGGGGTTGCCCAATTGGCGCAAGAAGCGGGTCCAGACCGCTTCCTCCAAGCCGGTGAAGGTCACGATGGCAGCCAAGTCTGTGACTCGGGCGAGCTCCGCTGGAGAGGCTAACAAGGAGACCATAGAGCCAGAGGATCACAGGCATTCACTCCTGTTTTGGGCTGAAGGGAAAGTCCCGGACCGTAGGCCTGGGAGGGCTCTTAAAGGAGGAAGAACCCGAGGGGCGCACCAGCCCACACGGCCGCAGCCAACTGCAGGCCCAGCCGCAGCAAAAACCGCAGCACCACACCCCCAGGACCAGGCCACACCGGACCCAGAACCAGGGGAAGCGGGGCAGATCGGCAGAGGCGGCAGAAAGAATGAGCTCAGAGCCCATAAAATTTCAGTGACCCAAGCAGTGGCTGATCCTTGCCTCCCTTGACTTTGCCACACACAGGTGGCTTGAGCCAAAATGGCCAAGAGGCACAGGATCAGTCACTACTTACACGGAGGTTGTCAACCTCCCACCCAAGCACATGCAACCGCTCACAATGTTCTTTTCATTCATCACCCCTGGGATCCTCTTCAGAGGGACCCTTATTGGGACAGGCAGCCAGGATGTTAAACATTCAAAAAAATTAGGGAAAGTTACCAAAACTTCAGAAACATTCCATAAAGTTAGAAAACATTAAAAAAAGATCCAAATAATTCTAAAAAATTCAAAAAAATACAAAACAAAAAATTCCAAAAAATTNTAAAGTTAGAAAACATTAAAAAAAGATCCAAATAATTCTAAAAAATTCAAAAAAATACAAAACAAAAAATTCCAAAAAATTCCGAAAAATTCGAAAAAAAACCAAAACATTCAAAAAAAATCAACAAAAATTCAAAAAAAATCAAAAACATTCAAACAAATTCAAAAAAAATCAAAAACATTCAAAAAAATTCAAAAACATTCAAAAAAATTCAAAAAAAAACAAAAAAATTCAAAAAAAAACAAAAAAAGTCAAAAACAATCAAAAAAAATCAGGTATTTTTTTGAATGTTTTGGAATGTTTTAGAATGTTTTAGAATGATGGCTCAACCCTTCAAAATGTGCCAATGAAGGCCCTTGCCAATGAAGGCCCCTATTCCCATAGAAGATCTTTCATACTTTCAGTATTACACTAAAAACTATAACCCCATTTATGATCTTCGTTTCCAACACACAAACTGGAGTGTGATCCAATTGAAGCTGGCACTTCACCCTACATTTGCAGGATCATACAGGATGACATGGGTAGTTGTGGTGCCCATCTATCCGAATCATATCTGGTGGGGCTACCCACTGGCAACATGCCTCTTCAGTTGGCGGTGCTGGCTTCGCCACAGCAGGGGTCGCGAAAAGCGCCTGTCGATGTTTGGGCATGAAAAGCTGATGTATATCGGTTATTATCAGTTTATGTTGCCTACCTGCCACCTGATGCATGTTCCCAGCAAGATATGAAAAATAATTGATGTGTTTTTGAATGTCAAGCTCTCTGTTCATGCTCATGGTTGCCAATGGTAGTAGATTTGGAGTTTCTCAAAAAGCACAATGCAATTGTGCCAACACTGGGCACCCTGCCATTGCAACCACCTCGGAAGCCCATGGCCTTTCGTTTTTCCCGCTGCTGTTTGCGTTTCTCTTCCCCCGCTTCTTTATTTGGAGTCCTGCAAGGGGCACGGCAGCCAGACCCAGGCGCTTTCTCATCATGGGGCTGAAAAGATCATCCAATGACCAAATTGAAGCCGCAAAGAGAAAGTTGCAGGTCGAAAACGTCAATGACATGATGGTCATGTACCTTGCACCCTTGCTTTGCATGGTCTCAGCTAGTTGCCTAGTTAGCATTCACCTTTTAGAGTTGCTCCACTGTTGCATCATTACAACATATTACAACTAACAACCCTGCTTCCAATGCTTCCAACCCATCCCCAAAAACCAAAGTTCTAAACATCCCAATGGATACATCTCCCAATCCTGGAGCGCCGCCGCGACCTCCTGGGATCCGAATCATAATTAAAGGCAATGGCTGTGCCTTTCCTGCCATGGCAAGGCAGGCGGCAACTGGGATGGGATGAGTCAAGGTACACACCCGCAGTGGCGGCACCACAAATCCCGGCCCACCTGCTGTCAGCCTGATCTTCCACCATTGCGGCCAAGGCTTGGCTTCAGCTGACACTAGTGCTGATGACATTCATCACCATCATATCACAGATATGTACCTGTGCTCCTTTGGCATCTGCATATGGTCCTTGGCACCCAATGGATTATAGACTATAGATGTTTTGGGAATCTTCAGACTCTTCCAACTACATTGAGTCACTATCAAAACCATCCCACTCGCTGCAAGGATTGACCTAAAATCTGTTGCTGCTGATTTTCGAGTTGAGCAAACTGGATGCAGGACAAAACTTGGCGTGACCGTTGATCGGTGATCAATGCTTAGTATGATATGAGAAATGTTCAAACCAAAGAAAAAATAGGCAGAGATGTGAAGCAAGCCACCCCAACGTGTTTGAGGGGATTAATGATTTACCCCCTGGCTATTGGGTATTATAGACCCTGAAAACAACCGATGTTTTCTGAAAACTCATCTTCCAACCCACTAGAAATGGCAGAGTCGTCATCTTAATTTGGGGAGGGTAACTTGACACCGCTGACATGTCGCTGACCCGAGTCCTCCCCTGGCGGCTGTGCGGCTTGCGCAGCCTGTGCGGCACATATAGATCTGCGAGTGTTGGGAAAAGGCCGATCCATCTCATGTTTAAAATATGATATGTTCCCTATGCTCCCTCTACAATTGTACATATATGTATGTTCAAAGATTGCCATAAAGATTGGGCTACATGTCATTTTTGGACAAACCAAAATAGGCGAGTCGTCACCCAAAACCCATGGCTGGCTGGCTGACACAACTATCATCAAGGGATGATAGCTCCATAGTCTCATTAAATCACCCATCATACTCCCATGAATGATATTGGATTTTGGGTAGTATCAATTTTAATGGGTATATTTTTTTGGATAGTGGGCCCAAGTGACATCCAGCATACGCATCAGGCTGGGCATGGCACATAGTCCCAGTAGTTGGTAGGATAGGCCTCGGGATTGCGAAACCAGTGCCATTTCAATCAAAACACCTTCTAAGATTCGGGCATACCCAATATACACATATACTCATATACAGCATATATATATATATATGTATATATATATGCAAATGCATGCAATGCGTTTGGTGTTCACTTCGAACACTGGTTGGATACGCATTTCTGTTGCTTTAATCATTAAATCCTTGCATTTGGGGGTCCAATCTGCATTCATGATGGATAAATTGCCAGACTTGGACTTGGTGAGTTACAACATGATTTAATCGTTAAACACGCGTTTTGATGCGTACACCTCTTATTTTGGATGGTCAACACACCATTCCTGATGTTTCAATCCTCATGTTTCATGCTATACCCAAGGCCCTGGCGTAGCCACCATAGGGCATGGCTAAAGCCGCAGCGGCAGGATCTTAGCGCCGAGTTTGGATTCTGGCTGAATGACATTTCTATGGATACGTTTCTTATATATATATATATTGTTATATTCATTCACCAGATTGACATAACAAGCCATTTGAGGATGTTTTCCCACGTTCGAAGCATCACTTGATCCGTTGATCCAAATGAAGTACAGGGCTCGGGGACGATGAATTTCAGACAATGAGTGGATTAACAGCTGTCATAAGCTTGGTGTGGCACACACAAATATGTCTTCCAGTGTCTGACCATAGGGAACACCAATAGAATTGCTTACATGTACTGCAAAATGTGATGATTGAGCATGAGATCTTGGGATTCTTCATGATTTTCCCCAACATGTTTTGAAACAAACGAAACGTGACTTGGATTTGGTCCGACCCAAGTGGAGTCCCTCTGACAGCACTTGGTGAGTGAGATGCCTTGGTAGCCCTGGTTCGACTGGGAGTTTTGTTTGTGAGTTTAAATTTCATGCATACCTCTATACATGACCAATGTTTAGCTGCTTAGGGAAATACATACATGTATATATGCATACACCTTCCATGGAAATAAATATCTTAGTATTACGCTATGAAGAATTATTATCAACAAGATAACTAGATGTTAAACTATAGCAAAAAACATTGAAAGTTGTTCAACTATCCATCCAGTTAGTTTATCCAGTAAACTACAGAAAACAAATTGCACAATTGCACCAGTCCGGAGCCCCAAGGCCCGGAACTGAAATCATCCTTGTCGTCCCGATGACGCCTTCGACCTTGGAGCAGATGAAGACGTGCAAAGAAAATCCAGCTTTTGACACTCGACTGATTGGAGCAATCAGCAAAAATATCTATACTACATAATTGATTGATGTATTTGACTAGTATTAGAATGCAATACAAAGTTGATTGATACAGTTGATGTAGTCAGTATAAGCTGGACTAGCAACGTAGTTCATGTATAGTATTCCCAAAGCTACTGCGTTCTCGTCCATTGTTGCCTGTTTCAGGCACAAAACATCTACGGGTATATTCCAACATACACAAAATGTGAGGGGCCCCATAAGTCCATTGCTAATCCCATCCATCTAATATCAAACACCCTCTAAATGGTCGCAAATATCTGGTTTCATCCCCTGCCAAACCATGGTTTCTTGGGGGGGGGGCATTGTGAATTACATTGTTTGGGGGAAGGGATCAATCAAATACCCAGTGTAGGGGTCATCTAAAATCCATATTGGTTGGTCGTCCATCGATCATTTGCTGAGGACCCAGACGGCTACCTGAGACCGCACAAACAATTCCCCTGTGTTGGGGGTAGTCTAGTGTGTATGCGGTCGCGACATTCAAAGCTTACATGAGTCCAATATAATAGATGTTGCATGTATGTAATGTATGTAATGTATGTAATGTATGTAATGTATGTAATGTATGTAATGTATGTAATGTATGTAATGTATGTAATGTATGTAATGTATGT